>PITA01007422.1:0-91476 GCA_004023965.1 Spilogale gracilis
TTTTTTTTTTTTAAAGATTTTATTTATTTGACAGCGAGAAATACAGCGAGAGAGGGAACACAAGCAGGGGAGTGAGAGAGGGAGAAGCAGGCTTCCCGCCAAGTAGGGAGCCCGATGTGGGACTCGATCCCTGGTCTCCAGGATCATGACCTGAGCCAAAGGCAGTTGCTTAACCAACTGAGCCACCCAGGTGCCCTCAATTTTTTTTTTTTTTAAGAATCTCCGTACTGTTTCCATAGTGGCTTCCCTGATTCACATTCCCACCAGCAGTGCACAAAGATTCCCTTTTCCCCACATCCTTGCCAGCACTTGCTATTTCTTGTCCTTTTGTTTGTTGAGAGGCTTTTGATTACTGATTCAATCTCCTTACTGATAATCGTTTTATTCAGATTTTCTACTGGCTCATGATTCTGTGTTGGAAGGTTGTATGTTTCCAGGAATTTATCCATTTCAGGTTGTTCAATTTGTTGACACATAATTTTTTGGAGTAGTCTCTTAGTCTTTGTATTTCTGTGGTATCAGTTGTAACATCTTGTCCTTCGGGTCTAATTTTGTGTTTGCTCTTTTTTTTTCATGGTGAGTCCAGCTGAAGTTTTTTCCATTTTGTTTATCTTCTCAGAGAACTGGCTCTTGGTTTTTCTTGTCTTTTATATTGTCTTTTAGTCTGTATCTCATTTATTTTTGCTCTGATCATTGTCATTTCCTTCCTTCTGCTAACTTTGGGCTCTCCACTTTTCCTGGTTCCTTGACGTATAAAAGGGTTGTTGGGTTGTTGATTTGAAATTTTTCATGTTTTGGGGCCCGTGGCTGGTTCAGTCACAGGAGCATGTGACTCTTGATCTCGGGGTTGTGAGTTCAAGCCCCGCGTTGGGTGTAGAGATTACTCAAAATCTTAAAAAAAAAGTTTTCTTGATTCTTGTTGGCATTTATTGCTGGGAACCTCTGTCTTAGAACTGCTTTGGTTGCATCCCATAAGTTTTGGTCGTTTGTTGTATTTCCATTTTCATTCATCTCAAGGTATTTTTTATTTCTTTTTTGATTGCTTCATTGGCTCACTGATTGTTTAGTAGCATGTTTTATGTTGACGTGTTTCTTAATTTCTCGGTTTTCTTCTTGTAACTGATTTCTTGTTTTATACCACTGTGGTCAGAAAAGATGCTTGATATGATTTCAGACTTTTTTTTTTTTTTAAGATTTTATTTATGTAAAAGAGAAAAAATGAGAGAGAGAGAGCATGACATAGGGCAGAGCAGGTGCCTCTCCAGAGGGAGAAGGAGACTCCCTGTGTAGGGAGCCCCAGGTGGGACTTGATCCCAGGACTCCAGGATCATGACCTGAGCCGAAGGCAGATGCTTAACCAGCTGAGCCACCCAGGCACCCCCGATTTCAGACTTCTTAAATTTGTGTAGACATTTTTGTGGCCTAACATATGATCTTGGGGGGTCATAGGAGGGTATGAGTTTCCCCTGGAAGTGGACATGATGGAGAATGTTCCATGTGCACTTGAGAAGAAAGTGTATTCTTTTTGTTGTTAAGGTTTTATTTTTAAAGTAATCTCCACACCCAGCATGGGGCTCAAACTCACAACCCCAAGATCAAGAGTCATGCGCTCTACCCACTGAGCCAGCCAGGTGCTCCCCCCTCCCCCCACCCCCAAGAATGTGTATTCTGTTGCTTTTGGATGGAGTTGTTGGCTTGGGCAGGTTTTTAAAAATGTGTTTCTGTTTTCAACATTACATTAGTTACTAATGTCAGAGTACAAATACTCGGTTTAAAGAGTCAAATACATTTGTGATTTATGATAAAAAGAAGAAAATGCAGGGGCACCTGGCTGGCTCAGGCTGAAGAGCTTGTGTGCGTGCAACTCTTGATCTCAAGGTCCTGAATTCAAGCCCCATGTGGGGTGTAGAGATTACTTAAATAAATAAACTTTAAAAAAAAAAAAAGAAAAAGAAGAAAATGCAGTCATTTCCTTCCCCACATCAATTCTTGCTCCCTACATGTAACCACTTTAACTCTTTCGGCTGTTTTTCACATTTACCACCTTTATTTAATTTTTAAAAGATTTTATTTATTTGACAGAAAGAGACACAATGAGACAGGGAACACAAGCAGAGGGAGTGGGAGAGGGAGAAGCAGGCTTCCCGCCCAGGAGGGAGCCAGATGTGGGGCTCCACCCAGGCACCCCCTCCCGCCTTCTTTCTTTGTTTTTTTTTTTTTAATTGATTCACTTACTTTTTAAAAAAAAAATATTTTATTTATTTATTTGACAGAGAGAAGCACAGCTAGGGAGGAAACACAGGCAGGGGGGAGTGAGAGAGGGAGAAGCAGGCTTCCCGCTGAGCAGGGAGCCAGATGGGGGCTCAGTACCAGGACCCTGGGAAGGCAGACGGTTACTCTTAACGACTGAGCCACCCAGGCACCCCCTACCACCTTATTTCTAAAGAAAGTGCTAACACTCCTAGTTTTTAAATTTTTCTTTCTTTCTTTCTTTTTTTTTAAATTAACTGTTGGTCTCCTAATACTAAAGATAAGGATTTAGTGCTTTTATTCCCCTCATACTTAAAAAAAGCACTTCCCTTTCAAACAGTTAACTATCCCATTACCACTGATGTCATATTTAGCAGTTCAGCACTTCATGTCCCTGTCATGGCCCTTCCATCACTCCAGGCTACATGAGTAGTAGGCATACTTAGTAGACAGTGTAGTTACAATGACTCTTTCATTGCCCACAATGGAGTGATGGCCCGTATTAGGAACACTTTCCCCTTATTTCCCCTTATTTATAGGAGGTGCTTGGTGCTGTCCCCTTTCAGCAAGCAAGCTCCCAAGGCGCCCAGCCCCCACTTTGGAGGAAGGAGCCCTTGTCTTTGCAGCACAATTTCCTGAGGAAAGAGCTACATTCCAGCCACCTGCAGTTCCATGTTCAGGAAAATATTCTCACAATGGTTAGCTGTGGCCAAGTACTTTGTCTTGATGGACTCTGGGTTAACCTCGCCTTCCTTTCCCCTGGAAAACTCCTGGGGGCTGGCCAGCAGCCATTGTGCTGTGGGCCCGAGAGTCTGAGGTGCCCAGGGCCTGGAGCTCTGGTGCTGAAGAGGGAGATCTGAGCCCTGGAGTTGGGGGTCATGAGGGTCTGAGTCGCCCCTGAAAGTGGATGTGATGGTTGAGTGAGAAGAGGACCTTGGGCAGCAGTGTCCTGAGAAAGACCAGCCTCTAAGGCCAAGGAAGGGTTATCATAGGAGACAGATGGGCAAATGGGGCAGCCTGAGGGGTGAGGGACTAGAGCCAAGAGATGCACACACCTCCCAGAAGAGTGGGTACCATGCACTGCCTCCTTCTGTTGAGGGGACAGAAGGGCTAGAAAGCAGGTTGGACATGGGTAGAGCCGGGTGAGAGGGAGCCATGCCCAGGGTCCATGGCTACCTACTGTGGACTTCCACAGATCAGCACTTTCATTGAGTACCTGCTCAGTGCCCCACCAAGGGCTGGGGTGCTGAAGTGACCGAGTCAGGCCCAAGCCTGCCCTTGTGGGGCTCACAGTTGGGTTGGGGTGATAGGTTTGTCACCACACAGTGATTACCCAGAGTCGTCAGAGCTTTGGCAGCAAAACCCAGGGCTCTGGGAGTCATGGCAGGCTTCATGGAGGAGGGGATGTCTGAGCTGAGATAATCTGTGGTGTGGAGGACAGATCAAAGGGAATAAGACTAGGACACAGAGACCAGTTAGGAGACTGAAAACTATTTTATGTAGCCCACGGTCAGAGCTGAGACATATTTCCAGAAATAAAATTCCAAATAGGAGTCAGGAAGAGGATGCTAGGTTCACATTTACTAAATGGAGTGATTTCTCATTTAAGTCTCTCATTGCCATTCTCCTGATCCTGAGAGTTGGATATTTTGACCCCCAGCATACTGATGGGGGAACTCAGGCTCCGGGGGCACAAATAGAAAGTGAGGGAGCCGAGATTGGAGTCCACGAGTCCATTGGAGTATGACTCTGGAAGCCTCACTCCTTTTATTAAGCCTGACCCTGAGCTGAGAGGTTTCGGCCGATCTCGTTTCATTGTTTCAGGATCACTGTCCTGCAGGTAGAAGGGTCCTCATTTTGAAGATGAACTAATAAGGCTTAGAGAAGAGCACTCCTTTGCCCACAGCCAACTGGCAGGACATAGTCTGTGAGCACAGGCAGGAAGTGAAAGTAGCACCCAAGGGGTGGAGGTGGGAGTATTGTTAGACGTCCCAGCAGGGTGACTGAGGGCTGCTGAACAGGTTAGCCAGGTATTACCTTTTCCAGGGCTAAAGCAAACTGTTACATTCTCTCCCTCTCTGGAAAAGCAACATTCTTTTGATTCTTTGGAGCAGGCTAGACATCAAACTTTAGTAAAAGTAAATCAGTAACAGACAAGAATGTTTGGAGAAAATTTGGATGCTCATAATGACATATATAGCAAATTTGAGGAAACCTCAAGGGAAGATGGGCTGTCGTCCACTCATTAAACATTCCTGGGTGCCTTCTTGATGCCAGGTTCTGGGCAGCGTATTCTGGGAACCTGTCTTCCCTTTAGGAGCTCATAGTGCAGTTTCCAGGCAGTGATAAATGAGTCACCCATGGAACAGGGAGAATTTGCCAGGGGCCTTAAAGAACTTGGAAGCAGTGAAACCAGCCTTTGGGGTTGGTAAGATACATAAGGCTAGTTGAAACATATTTATATAACTATTTTAAGAAGGAGGAGAGTCCTCATCATATTTTAAGAATAATTTAATCCAGAATGTGGTTGGTTGTGATGTGTTGTGATGAGGGCAGCCCACGGAGATTTGTGAACATTAGAGATTGTGTCTGACAGCCTAGGGATCAGGGTGGGCTTCTGGAAAGAAGGGGCATTGCAGCTGAGATCTAAAAGATGAATTAAGGTGAGGTAAGAAAAGAGGCGGGGGGTGGGGGGTGGTATCCCTGGCAGAGGTGAATTTAGGTGTGAGATGGAAGGATAAGCCCAGCCCTTGCAGAGCTCAGATGTCACCAGTGACACCCAAGATTGATCAGGGCTGAGATATAGGAGCCCAGGGGGCATCTGACTCAGTCCTGAAGAAGGAAATACCTGAGCAGCATCTTTGCACAACTAGGAGTTTGCAGATGAGTAGTAGAGAAATGCAACAAAACCAAAAGATAGTTCTTTGAAAAACTTTATACTACTCAACGGGAAAAAAAAAACATAACAACCATAAATTTCCATTAAAAGGGCTGGGAAAATGAGGCATCAGTAGGGATCTTAAGTATAGGATGACAAAAGGATATCGATCAACTTTAGCTGATAAATTTGACGATGCAAAGGAAATGGATGGTCTCCTTGGGGAAATAAAATGTAACAACACTGACACAAGAAGAAATAGAAAATCTGAATAGTTGGGGTGCCTGGCTGTCTCAGTAGAGTGACTCTTGATCTCAGGGTTTTACGTTCAAGCCCCACTTTGGGTGTAGAGATTACTTAAAAATAAACTCTTTAGGGGTGCCTGGGTGGCTCAGTTGGTTAAGCGACTGCCTTCGGCTCAGGTCATGATCCTGGAGACCCAGGATCGAGCCCCACATCGGGTCCCTGCTCAGCGGGAAGCCTGCTTCTTCCTCTCTCAGTCCCTCTGCTTGTGTTCCCTCTCTCGCTGTGTTTCTTTCTGTCAAATCAATAAATAAAATCTTTAAAAAATAATAATAAAATAAAACCTTTAAAAAAAAAATCTTAATAGCCCTGTATTGGTTAGAGACTATTGAATCGATAATTAAAGACCTTCCCATAAAGAAAACTACACATCCTGGGCGCCTGAGTGGTTCAGTTGATTAAGATTCTCTACTCTTGATTTTGGCTCAGATCATAATCCCAGGATCGGAAGATCAAGCCTGTGTTGGGCTCCATGCTCAGCAAGAAGTCTGCCGAAAATTTTCTCTCTCCTGCTCCTCCCACACTGTGCGTGCCCACACTATCTCAAGAATAAATAATTTTTTAAAAGAAAAGAAAACTACAGGCCCAGATGGCTTTGCTGGTAAATTCTTCTAAACATTTAAGAAAGAAATAATACCATTATCTAAACTCTTCTAAATAATTGGGAAAGTGGGAACACTTGTTTAATGAGTCCAGTAGAATACTGATAGCAAAAACCAAAGTCCTTACAAGAAAGGAAAATTTGAGGCCAAGATCTCTTGCAAACATGGATTTCAATACTGAAACAAAAATATTATTGGGACGCCTGGGTGGCTCAGTTGGTTGGGCCACTGCCTTCGGCTCAGGTCATGATCCCGGAGACCCGGGATCGAGTCCCACATCGGGTTCCCTGCTCGGCGGGAAGCCTGCTTCTCCCTCTCTCACTCCCCCTGCTTGTGTTCCCTCTCTGGCTGTGTTTCTCTCTGTCAAATAAATAAAGTCTTTAGGAAAAGAAAAAAAAAAAGAGAAAAAAAAAATATTAGCAAATAGAATCCAGCAATATATAAGAAGAAGAATAAATCATGACCTAGTGAGATTTATTTTAAGACTGCAAGATTGGTTTGTATTTACTTGAAAAGCAAGTAATTCACCTTAGGAATGGGAAAAATGAGAGAAACCATATGATCATATTATACAGGAAAAGCATTTGATAAAATCAGCACCCACTCATGGTAAAAGCGCTCCAAAAACTAGGAATAGAGAGGAACTTCTTTAATCTGACAAAGCTTATCTTATCAAAAGAGTTCAGTTAGCACCATATTTATACTTAAAGATTAAAATGAATACTTTTCAGGGCGCCTGGCTGGCTCAGTCACTAAAGCATGTGACTCCTGATCTTGGGATGTGAGTTTGAGCCCAAGTTGGGTATAGAGATCACTTAAAAAAATAAAAGCTTTAAAAAAAGAAAGAGAATATGTCCCCTAACATTTGCAATAAAACAAGTATCGCCTCTTTTCATCAATATAATATTGGAGGTTGTAGCTACTATGAAAAAGTATACACACATACTCAGAAAATTAAAATTAAAAAAAAGCTAACTAAGAAAAACTAAGACGGGGTGCCTGGCTGGCTTAGTCTGTAGAACATGTGAATCTTTGTCCTGGGGTCATGAGTTCAAGCCTCATGTTGGGGTCAGAGTTTACTTTAAAAAAAAGTCCCTAATTAAAAGCATAAACATTGAAAAAAAAAGTAAAAGTGATTTTTAGCTGATGATATGATTATGTGCATAAATAAGCCAAAAGAGCCTAAAAACAACCCATTAAATGAAGAGATGGTTTTTGGAAACATCGCTGGATACAAGATGAATATACAGAAATTGGTTGTGTTTCGATAAGCTGCAAACTAACAATAGGACGATGAATTCTAAAAATACCATTCACAATAGCCCCAAAACACTTCAAATATCTAGAAATAAATTTGACAAAAGATGTGCAAGAACTCTACTCTGATGACCTAAAATACTGCTGAGAGGAATTAAAGAATACTTATAAAAAATAGATAAAGAGGGACACCTGAGTGACTCAGAGGGTTAAGCCTCTGCCTTCAGCTCAGGTTCTGATCTCAGGGTCCTGGGATCAAGGCCCACGTCAGGCTCTCTGCTCCTCAGGAAGCCTGCTTCCTCCTCTCTCTCTGCCTGCCTGTCTGCCTCTGTGATCTCTCTCTGTCAAATAAATAAATAAAATCTTTAAAAAAAAAAAAAAGAATTAAAAAAATAGATAAAGAGGCAGCTGGCTGCTCAGTTGGTAGCATGTGACTCAGCTTCAGGGTTGTGAGTTCAAGCCCCACACTGGGTGTAGAGATTACTTACAATGAAAATCTTCAACCACCACCACCACCACCACCACCAAACAGATACTTCCCTGTTCATGGATTGGAAGACTCAGGAATGTTATTAAGGCTCTCTAAATTGAACTCTAGGTTCAGTATAATCCCAGTAAACATCGTCACATGCATTTTGTTGTCAGGAACAAGCTGATTCTAAAATTTGTAAGAAAGTTTGAGATCCTTGAATAGAAAATCTCAAGGAAGAATAAAGTTGAAAGAGTTATACAAACATATCTAAAAACTGAACTGTAAGGCTAAATAGTTAGCACAGAGTAGTACTGGTACAAGGATAGACAAATAGACTAAAGGGACAGGATAGGCTGTCTAAAATTAGAACTACACGTAAGTGGATTGCCAACAAAGGAAGCACTATATCTCAGTGGGAGAAGGATAGTCATTCAGTAAATGGCACAGTTGCATATCCATATGGACAAAAAAAACCTTTCGTCCCTCCTTCTCTTGGACATTGGCAATGTCTGGAGATACGTTTGGTTGTCAAAACTTGTAGAGGACTCGTGGGAGGGACCAGGGAGCAAAATCGCCCCCAGCTGAGAACCCCTGGCAAATACAAGTGCCAAAAGTCATGGAGCTGTACTTACCGGGGCATTTTTTGTGTACCATTCTTTAACTGAGAAGTTAAAGCACACACACACACCTCTTGATAAAAAGTAGCCCCTTGGGGTGCCTGGGTGGCTCAGAGGGTTAAGCCTCTGCCTTTGGTTCAAGTCATGATCTCGAGGTCCTGGGATCAAGGCCCACATCGGGCTCTCTTCTCGGCAGGAAGCCTGCTTCCCCCTCGTTCTCTGCCTGCCTCTCTGCCTATTTGGGATCTCTCTCTCTGTCAAATAAATAAAGTCTTAAAAAGCCCCTTGGTCTTAACTCCAGAGAACAAACTGATGGTTACCAGAGGAGAAGTAAAGGGGAGGGAATGGGTAAAATAGGGGGGAAAAATAAAGTCATTTTGCATGTTCTATAATTATACATCAGCTTAAATTAGACTAAACTAAATCAAAATATTTCCATCAAGAATTTAGATTTATGTCTTCTAAAGATATCACCACAGTTTGAGGATACAGAAAATGTATTCATATTTGCTGTAATCAGATGATAAAAATAGCGTTCTGCTTTGTACATACTAAACAGACCAAATAAAAGAGAGTTGTGGGGGTACTGGGGTGGCACAGTTGGTTGAGGGTCTGACTCTTGGTTTCACCTCAGGTTGTGACCTCAGGGTCGTACGATCGAGGCTAGCATCAGGCTCCCTGCTCGGCGTGGAGTCTTCTTGAGGTTCTTTCTTTCCCTCTGCCTCTCCTGCTTGTGCTCTCTCTAAAGTGAATGAATAAATCTTTAAAAAATAAGAAGAGAGCCATGTACTTTAATTTGTCTGGTATTGAACAAGCTGGTCTGTCTCCGCCTTATTAAAATTTATTTATTCATTACCAACATTTTATTTCATTTTGTGATAAACCTTTTCTCTGCTTTTTATTTATCGATGACCTCAAAAGCATCAGTTGTGATTCTGGGCATGATAAGAGAAAATAGCTAATAAAACATAACATATGAATTAAAGGGGCGCCTGGGTGGCTCAGTTGGTTAAGCGACTGCCTTCGGCTCAGGTCATGATCCCGGAGACCTGGGATCGAGTCCCACATCGGGCTCCCTGCTTGGTGGGAAGCCTGCTTCTCCCACTCTCACTCCCCCCGCTTGTGTTCCCTCTCTGGCTGTGTTTCTCTCTGTCAAATAAATAAAATCTTAAAAAAAACACCAAAAACATATGAATTAAAAAAAAAAATAGCTCAGCCCTTGAACCCTCTAGAACTTACCTGCGAGGCAGCAGCAAAGGAACCCACTGGAGGCGAACAGTGAGCTGTGACACTTTTCACATCCCCAGGACAACCCCAGCCGAAAAGCCCCCAGCCCTGGCCGCTCTCCCAGGTGGTGTGAGTAAATCAGCTGATGGATAAACAGCGCTGCCTCCCCATTTTCCGTCTCCTGGGTGAGGCGGTGTTCTGTGACTCAGCCGTTTCAGTGCTGGGAAAACTGCTGCTCTAGGCGCCCTCAATGCCCAAGGGGAGAGCATGGAAGGCCCGACTGGCCCATCCACACAGCAGAAGACTACTCCGTGATAAAAGGCAGCTGCAGAAGCCCACGGCAGCTCGAGGGAGCTCACAGACATAATGCTGAGCTGAAGAGCACAGAACAGGGACGTAAGTGATTTACTACAAAGAAGTCGGAAGAGGACTTGGAGAGTGTACGTATATCTATCAGGAGAGGTCAGATAATGGTTTTGGGGGGTACTGACTGGAAGAGGACTTAAGGGTAAGAACTCTTTGGAGTACAGGAATGTTCTAGATTTTTTTTTTTAAAGATTTCATTCATTTGACAGAGAGAGACACAGCTAGAGCAGGAACACAAGCAGGGGGAGTGGGAGAGCGAGAACTAGGATTCCCCGCTGATCAGGGAGCCTGATGCGGGGCTGCATCCCAGGACCTTGGGACCATGACCCTAGCTGAAGGCAGATGCTTAGCAACTGAGCCACCCATGCGCCCCAGGAATGTTCTAGATCTTAATCAGGGTGATGCTCAGTTGGTGGAGCATAGGACTCGATCACAGTGTTGGGAGTTTGAGGCCCTCATTGAGTGTAGAGATTATTTAAAAATAAAATCTTAAAGAAACATTTAAAAAATCATCCTTCCCTACACTTGCTGTGTATTTCATGTAAGTTATATTTCATTAAAAAGGAACAAAAAATGAATTTAACAAAGAGTGAATTTAGTGAGATCCTTGGTTAAAAAGATGCATTTGCATAATTCTATTGTATTTCTGTATGCCGGCTGCCACCAAATTGAAAGTGGAAATTTTTTTTAAGATTTTTATTTAAAGAAAAAGATTGTTTATTTGGTGGGGGAGCATGAGCAGGGGAAGGTACTGGGGCAGAGGGAGAAGCAGGCTGTCTTCTGAGCAGGGAGCCCCATGCGGGGCTCAATCCCAGGACCCTGGGATCATGACCTGAGACGAAGGCAAATGCTTAACCAACTGGGTGGCTCAGTTGGTAAGCAACTATCTTCGGCTCAGGTCATGATCCTGGAGTCCCAAGATCAAGTCCCGCATCAGGCTCCCTGCTTAGAGGGGAGTCTGCTTCTCCCTCCACACCCCTCGCCCCTCTCACGTGCTCTCTCTCAGTCTCTCAAATAAATAAACTTAAAAAAATAAAAATAAATTTAAAATACCATGAGTAATAACATCAAAAAATCAATAACCTAGGAGTAAATATAATCAGAGAAAATTTATTTTATTATTTTTTAAATTTAAGTAATCTCTACACCCAACATGGGGCTTGAACTCACAAACCTGAGATCAAGTGCCATGAGACTTGCAGAGAAAGTTAGAGACTAAGTGGAAATCAGATACTATGTGGATTGTGGGTTGAAAGACCCAGCATCGGGGGAGATACCACTATCCTGGAAATTATCTATAGACTTACTGGAATTCCAATCAAAGCCTAGGACAGTGGCTTTCAGCCTTTTGACTGGGTTCCAGTTACACACAGTCACATACAACAAAAGTTTTCGGAAACCATACTTGTCCTGACTAAAGTTTGCCTTTGATGCTTTCTGTTATATTCTAGGTTTGTTGTTGTTGTTGTTGTTGCTGTTCATTTGTTTCCATGAACTTGACTTTGTTGTTGTTTCATTCCACATATAAGTGAAATTATATGGTTCTGGCCTTTCTTGCACTTATTTCTCTTAGCATGATGCCCTCAAGGGCTACCTGATGGTTTCCGTTGGATTCTTGATCATACTTTTAATGCCTGTCTGAAATTGATTTCATGACCCACTGATGGGACAGGACCCTGTGGTTTTAGCACTATCACGTGAGGAAAGACCAAGTTGTTCTAGAAAATCATTGTTTAGCTAAGAGCTGACTGACATGTGGAGGAGTTCTCAGAGGCTTGATGGAATGTCACGATAGAGACACCACCTGACCTTGCCGCGGAGCCCTCTCCTGCCGGTGGCCCCCTTCATGACACAGCCCCCGAGGGCCTCCTGTCTAGCTTAGTCACATCACAGTAGATGGTGTGTCTGTGATCGTCATGTCATATGTGCTGTTTATTTTAATGTTTTGTTGTTGTTGTTGTTGTTTTGCTTTTTTTACATAGAGTACAAGGGGCCTTCCTCTAGCCACCACAACTGTGGGTGAGACCCCGGTAACGTGGAAGAATGATCTGGCCTAGGGAGTGGGGAGGGGAGGAACGCTCCGAAGGGGGGAGACAGTGACAAGTGAATAATATAAGGAACGTATACAAATTGCCTATAAAAATGGGGAGGCAGACCACAGACAGGCTGCGTGGGGACAGACCGCTCATCTTTTATACCGGGGTTGGAGGCTCAATAGAAAACATGTAAAAAGCAGCAAATTTCCGGGTGAAAAACTCAGAAATAGAGGCGAGCAACATACACTTACTATCAGGTGTTAGGATCATGATGCTAGGAGAAAAAAAGGGCTGGTTAGGGCAAGATTTGGGGGACCGTTTGGGGTGGACCTAAGGATCAGGGCCAGATGTGGGGCCTCTGACTTTTTTTAACTTTATAGTTTGAGTCCTTTATTTTCCTGCAATGTGTTACTTCTGGTAATGAAAAGAATGGCAGATTTTTGTGTTTTGGTTGTGTTAACCAGCTCCCAGCACAGCGCCGGGGCAGGGCGTGGGGTGGGGACCACAGGATATACTGGGCATCACCTGCATGCCTGGCCAGTGCTGAGAACACACAGGGACTGAATAGCCCCTGGCCCTGCCCTCGTGGGGCTCACAGGCCAGCACGGAGACAGGGTGCCGACAAGTGACTGCATGACCAGATCAGTCCCAGTTGTGATAGGTGCTCCAAAGGGAATACACAGAACGGCAGGAGGGACAGAGGTTCCTGATTAGGGAGGTCAGGTCAGGGGACATGGGTCAGCAGGTGGGGGTGTGGGAGAGATGTTCAGGAGGCGGACAAGACACGTGGTTAGAGACTGGGAGTGGAGAACACCTGAGTCCCATGTCTCTGGCCTGGTGACAGGATGGACCCAGGAGGAGAAACAAGTGTCTGTTGGGGGTGGGGAGCTGGGGTCAGGTCTGGACACAGTGAGGGTGAGATGTCTGGAAGGCATCTGGGGACCTGTTGGATCCCTGGGTTGGGGGCAGTCCTCAGTCTTGTCCTGTCCTGGCTCCTCATGGCTACCCCTTCTTGCCAACCCCCCATTCCCACCTGGACCTTGTTTCCTGAACCCCAAATCTGAGAGGCTGCCATCAGCCCCTGCTGTGCAGGCCTTCTCTCACACACCCTTCAACTTCATTTCCTATGCCTGCATGTGTGCCCGCACCCCTCGTGCCCACTCCCGTTTACACACCCAGGCTCCACCACTGACCCAGATCCTCCTGCTGTGTCCATAGTGGGGTGCTGGGACATATGCCGGGGCGGCGGGGGCGGAGCAGTAGAAGCTGGCACTGTCTCTCCCCACTGCTCTCCTGCCACTGTGCTTTGTGGTCCTGACAGATCACGTGACAATTATGGGCCCAGCACCCCCGGACTGGTGTATGGTCATCACGTCCCCATTTTACAGAGGCAGCTCAAAGTGGGCTGTCATTGCAGTAGGTGGCAGAGCTCCAGGCGGACCCCAGCTTGGCCTGAAGCTGGGAGCTCAGTGTGGGAGGGGTCTGCACAGCCCGGATCCCAGGAACCCACAACACCAGGGCCTCTGTAACAACCAGTGGTAACAGCGCGGCCACAGGCAGTTCTCGGGTGGGGATGCCCGGGGGATGCTCCTAGATCCTCCTGCTGGCTCCAGGCAGAGCTCATCAAACATTTTTGCCTCCCCACCCCTTTAAAACGTTGAGAAGTTACATACCCTCTAGGGCATTTTCAAGGTGAGGGCTAAAACGTCTCCGTGAACTCAAGTAGATGCAGAGGATAAAATTTCCGGTGTGTCATGAATATTGATATTTTCAGAGTTGGCGCCATCCTTCCTTCCAAGTATCGAATGCAATCCATATAACCCTTGCGATTTGGCGCCTGGTACCCTCAGTTTAAGGGGCGGGTGGATGAGCAGGCTGTTCTTTTACAGTCAGAAATTTCACACTGTTCCTTGAACTTTGTCCTTGAACTTCTATTTACACTTCCCTTGCAGAATTCTATCTACTAAAGTGTGTGTCAGCAACCAAAATATGTACAGCAATCCAAATTTAAGTTTTGCTTCATTCCGGGGACCATAAGGTTATAAATGTTCAAATACCTTCCTCTGGGTTTTAAAATTACTAGCTCACAGTTCTTTTAAAACATTTCCTATATTACGCATTTACGTGGATGATTATGAAACATTAGAAGTGAAGTGCTGTGTTGGACGTGAGTCTCCAAATGAACTAGCCAGCAGTTTCATGTATCCTGGACGAATGTGAAGTACTGCAGGAGGGAGTCAGGTCCAACATCAGTTCTGCCTTGGTTTTTAAAGACTTAAATGCTGAGCATCTCCCTGCACCAAGAAGCAGCTAGGCAAGAGAGCTTTGGTTCCAGCAGCAGCAGTGAGCTTGTGAGCCTCTTCCAAGGTACGTGCCCCACACCTCACCACGAAGAGCTCATGGGACGGTTCCCTACATCCTCAGGGTTGGTGAAAATCAAGGATGGGAGCCAACAGACTTGCCAAGAGGGTCGGTTACCCCCTGTTCACAGTCGCTTCACATGCATTCCCACATTCCAGCGGCCCTTTCTTTGGAGCCAGGAGGACCCCCTACCCTGCAGCCCTAACTCTGAATTTGGGGAAGATTTGGAAAGAAATGGGGGAGGGCAGTATCTGCCTTTCTCCTGAGAAGTTGGTTGGATGACTGTGTCAGGGGAGGAGGTTGCTTGGTTGTCCAGCTGGTGGCTTGAGGGGAAGAGCAGAAGGTCTAAAGCCTTTACACCTTCCAGGGATTCTGTGTCCTGGGGGCTCCCTGTAATTCTTCAGGGGCGTTTCTTTTTTTTTTTTTTTTTTTTAAGATTTTGTTTATTTGACAGAGAGAAACACAGCCAGGGAGGGAACACAAGCAGGGGGAGTGAGAGGTGAGGGAGGGAGGAGCAGGAAGCCCGATGTGGGACTCAATCCTGGGTCTCCGGGATCATGACCTGAGCCTAAGGCAGTGGCTTAACCAACTGAGCCACCCAGGCACCCCGTCAGGGGCATTTCTGCCCCCCCATCCTGCCTCAGACTGAGGACTTCCCTTCCCTTCCTGGACAGGGTTTCTGATTCTTGGCCGCTTGGCAGAATCCTCTGGGAAGTTGAGAAAGATACTCTGGGGTCACCCCAGGCCAGTGACCCAACATCCCTGGGCTAGGCCAGTGCGCCTCTTGTTTAAGGTGGGGTTCTAGCGGTGGTGTCCCCATTGCTCCAGCCTGGACGCCCAAAATGCGGAGGGGTGGGGCTTGTAGGGGACTCCTGGCACACAAGCTGACCCCTGTCTTCCCCTGCAGTGTACCACTGGGTGGAGATGCGGACCAAGATGCGCATCATGGGCTTTCGGGGCACAGTCATCAAGCCGCTGAATGAGGAGGCGGCCGCTGAGCTGGGCGCGGAGCTGCTGGGTGAGGCCACCATCTTCGTCGTGGGCGGCGGCTGCCTGGTGCTGGAGTACCGTCGCCAGCAGGCGCACCAGCGTCACAAGGAGGAGGAGCAGCGTGCGGCCTGGGACGCCATGCAGGACGAGGTGGGCCGCCTGGCTCTGGCACTGGAGACCCTGCAGGCCCAGGTGCAGGCGGCGCCCCCACACAGCGCCCTGGAGGAGCTGCGCACACAGATGCAGGAGGTACGCGCCCAGCTTGGCGCCCGGGACCCGCGGACCGCGTCTCAGGCGGCGTCCGCGTGCACCGTACAGGAGTCTGCTGAAGTCTGAACTTGGCCGTGGTTGTGTGCCCTGATGTGGCCTTCTCCCCATACTGCCCCCGCCTGTGCTGGCCCAGGGGAAACCCCACGGGATCTTGGTGGAACTTGGATTCAGTCAGCCCCTCCTGACCTGCGGTACCTTCCAGGGGGGCCAGCCCCCTGCGGGTGAAGCCGTCCCCCCAAGCTCCCTCCAGCCCTGGCTCGTCGGTATAAACTATAGGGCTCAGCGCTCCACCCGGACCCCAAAGCACACGAATCTTTGTGGTCCCAAGCCAGAAGACAACAGGCTCACTCTTCCAGCAGGAGGAAAAACGGACCGGACTTGAGCTGAATCAAACTGTGACCCCACTCCCATCCCCATTTCTGTGATACCCTTCCCTGGGACGCTCATCCCTGTCACTGGAATACCCCTTCCCTCAGTGGGCACAGAGTATTGTAAAGAAATGCAGTGTGGTTCCATGCACCTCTGTCCCTGGCGTCTAAGGTGGGCTCCAGCTGGGTTTCGCCACTCTCTTTGAGGGGAAACGGGGATCCTGGCTTGTAGCTGATCCACTGAACGTTGTATCTTCCCCCTTAACCTGATCTGAGGTACCCTGCCGAGACTCCAAGTGGGAGATTTCAGCAGACTCCCCAGTACTCCTTCTGGGGTGGAAAAATGGGTCTGGCCTAAGGCTGAATCCAGCCTGTCCTTCAGCCCCGGTCCCCCTTTAGCTGTCCTCCAAGTCCCTGAGCCTTTCCTGACATGTCCTCTTCCGTGGCCTTTCCCAGCACACTGCCATCACATTCCTGGTGTTCCATCCAGTTCTGCTGACCTGTGTGCCCTTGGGGCTCTGGACCGGTCCAGCCGGTCCCCTTCACGCAGTGGTACCCTCATGCCTCTAGAGCCTTTGGCCCCACTTCCATCCCACTAGACTAGGCCACCAATTGGTCTTAAGTTTTCTGAGCTTCCTAGGGCTACCATAATATGGCCACAAACCTGATGGCTTAAAACCACAGAAATGTGTTCTCTCTCAGTTTTGGAAGCCAGAGATCTAAAATCAGAGTCTCAGCAGAGCCACGCTCTATCAGCGCTCCGTCCAAGCACCCTGGGGTAAGATCCTTCCTTGCCTCTCCTAACTTCTGGGCACTTCAGACATTCCTTCCTTGGCTGGTGGCTGCAGATCTCCAGTCTCTGCCTCCGTCTTCACGTGGCCTTCTCTTGTGTCTCTTACAAAGGCACTCGTCTTTGGATTTAGGGCCTTCCCTAAACCTAGGATGATTTCACTTCAGGGTCCTTAATTTATTTACAGAGTTGGATTTTTCTTCCCAGATGCGTTCACAGTCAAGGTTCCATTGGTTACTGTGTGGACATGTCTTTTGGGGAGCCACCATTCAACCCACTACACCTCCCCGCCCTAAAGTGGACGCTCGGACTCTTGCCAAGTGCGATGGGACATGTGGCCTTTCCCACAGGGATGATAAGAACAATCCGGGAAGCAGCCTTTACTACTGGGTGTCCTTCCGGGAACCTCACTGATGCAGGAGGGGTGTGGCTCCTACAAGTCTGCATTCTGCTCTTCAGACTGTCCATGTTATGTTTCCTAATAGAAGAGCCCCAGAGTGAGGAAGTCATGTTCAGGGTGTGTCTGAGGACATAGGGATCTTCAAAATGGGTACAAGCCTGGTTAAAATTAGAGAAGCCGATGTGTGCACGTGGACAGTGATCCTATGAACTCTTTCTCTGATAGGGAAGCTGAGACCCAGAGGAAGCAAAGGGACTTAACCCAAGGCCACAAAGTCAGTGAGAGACTTGACTGTCCAAGGTGGTGAAGTGATCAGAGCAGAGTGAGTGTCAGGGCTCAGTGAGGGAGATGGAGAAGGGGTACAGGGTACTAGAGAGCACCGATAGGGGAGAGGGGAGCAGGGAGGCAGTTACTGCGGAGGAGGAGTAGCTAGGGATCTCCACAGAGGCCCAAGCCATTTCCCAGAAGCAGTGTTGAGAATGAGAGGGCCCTCAATTTCTGGTCTGAGCAGCCCCAGACCGCTCCTGAAATCTTAGCATTTAACGAACGGGGTCAGATCCAAGATCCATTCTACCTGGGCCGGGTTCCAAGCAGCTCAAGGTGAAGCAGGAGAGGCAGGCTTTCTCTCTTTCCTCTCTCACCTCACTGCCAGGGTGCTGGATGTGGTGGTGGGGTGTTGGGGGGCGGGGAGGCAGGGTGGTCTGGACACAACACCCACCCAGACAGAAAACCAAGAAACTGGGATCCTGAAAGGTCATCGTAATTCATACTAGAAGGGAGGGGAGAAGCTGAAGAGGGAGCTGAGGAGGTGGGTTCTGGGTGAAAGTGTCTTTAAGATTGGAAGTGACCTGAGTGGTTAAATGAGAAGATGCCACCAAGAAAGAGAGAGACAGAGAACTACATGGATGGGGTGATGGACGGAGCCAGGTGAACAGGCTCAGTGCCTAGTTTCCATGGCTGCTTTTGGGGGTACCGTGGGGCACTGACCCATCTCTGGAACACAGGATGCTAGAGGCCAGTATCCCCCCCAATCATGTCCATAAATAGTGGCCTTTAACAGTATTTTCTTCATTTCATTCATGAGAAAATTGAGGCACAGAAAGGGGGAGCCACCTGCCCAAGGACACACAGGCAGGAAAGAAGCAGGAGTGGGACCAGAGATGGACAGTCTGTACCTGAGCCCAAGCCCCACACCCATGCGCCATCTTGACCCTGATGTGACATTACTATCCTATCTCCAAGACTCAAGACTCAGAACTCAGCCCTGCGTGTC
Organism: Spilogale gracilis; assembly: GCA_004023965.1. Classification (NCBI taxonomy): domain Eukaryota; kingdom Metazoa; phylum Chordata; class Mammalia; order Carnivora; family Mephitidae; genus Spilogale; species Spilogale gracilis. The sequence continues at coordinate 18,461 of PITA01007422.1, forward strand.
CTTCCGTGTGGCCAGACCTTGTGGGATGTGTTGGCTTCACCCGCTGGATGGGATCAGGGTGTGTTGAAATGCAAAGAATCCCCTCTCAAAACGCACAAGGCTGGGACTGGAGCATGCTTCATCACTCTATTTCCTACTAGCTGAAGTTCTGTATGCATTGGCGACTTGGGGAGAGGGGGTAGAATAAATTTATAAATGAGGTTGGTTGTCCTCAAGTTGATGTATTTTTTTTTCATCTTTAAAAAATCCCTGTTACAACCTTAGGAAAAACGTCCTCTGATTATTCTTTCATTCAGGAAACTCAGGTGTCCACTATGTGCCCGGCCCTGCTCTGTGTCGCGCTGGGGTCCCAGCAATGAGCACGACAGCCACAACCCTGCCCCCATGGCGTTCCCAGTCCAGTGGGGGGACGGACATATATAGACATTGCTTTTCCAGTGTTACCTGCCTGCCCTACTGTGATTTGGGAAGAAGGGGCTGCACTGAATCCAGACTCCTGCCCTCCTGAGGGACTCAGGACTAGGGCGGAAAAAAACAGAAACCCATTTATACTGGCTCACAAAAGCCTTGGAGTGTCCTGAGGGTTCTGCCTCTCCCATCTCTGGCTCGGCTCAGTTGTTCCCTCTGGTGGTTTCCTAGGTGGGCAGCCCTTTGCCTGGAGAAAGCCACCCTTAGAGAACGTGGACTTGAGTAAGCCCATGCCTAATTCATGGGCCCATATGTGCTAGCCATGTGACTCTTGAGGGGCCAGGCTTGGGCCCCCCACCTCATTGGACAGAGGGAGGGGAGCGTGCCTGAAGGAGAATTGAGTGGGCACCCTCTACCCTCCACTCCAGATCCAGCTCTGCTTCCTTCCTCCCCCACCTGCAGGCATCATTCACCACAAAGATTCTGCCATGACCCTGCTGCACATGGAGCTCAAGTCTACGGGGTGCCCAGATGCTCAGTCAGTCAGGCTCCAACTTGATTTCGGCTCAGGTCATGATCTCAGGGTCGTGAGACTGAGCCCAACGCCAGGCTCCACGCTCAGCTCAGAGTCTGCTTGTCCCTCTCCCTCTGCTTCTCTCTCTGCCCTTCCCTCTCAAATAAATAAATAAAATCTTTTTTAAAAAGTCTCCATCTGAACCCATCACACACGATGTATGTATTATAAATATGGCATCATTCATACAATATGTGACATATATAACAATATAACAATATTTTTATGTAACATTGTATAGTATATGTTGTGTGTGTGTGTGTGTGTGTGTGTGTATCATTGGAATGAAAATTTCACTGAATACCCTTAATAAGTACGGTGCGGTCTGATACTTCTTACGTATTCCTTTTCATGAAGAAAAACGACAGATACAGAAGTGTCCTATGTACCTAATACGTATTCTAAACATATAAAATCCACTATATGGATTCGATAACACAACGTATGTTAGCATCATACGTTATTACGTATATGGTTAGAACAGAAGTTGGGCTAAATGATAATTGCCCTCACCATGGGCAAGGCACTCTGGTACTTTGTATTTTATTCTTTCTTGTAAAGAAAAGGACATATGTGTGTGTGTGTTATACAGACCTACATAAAGTGGGCTGCTTTGGGCTTTTATTCGAGGCGAGACAGGAGCCCCGGGAGGCTCTGAGCAGAGAAGGGCGGTGAGCTGACTGATCCCTCCCCCCCCCCACCTTGACGGACCATGGGGGGAAGGGTGAAAGCCGCCAGTCTGGTGAAGAGATGACTGTGATCGTCCAGGTGCGGGGGACATGGTGGCTGGGCTGGGAGGGGGAGACAGTGGAGGTACGGAGAAGTGGGATTCTGGGCAAATTAATATTTCAGAGGTGGAGCAGACAGGATTTACTGAGCGATGGGATGTGGGGGAGTCACTGACTCTTCTAGGTCTTTGCTCTGTGCACCTAGAAGGGAAGCCACAGCCTAACAGCATGGTGAGGAGGCACTGGGAACCGCGTCCACCCCCGTCCCCAGCTTGTCTCAGATTTCTGCGCCCTCTGGCAGGTTTTGGTTATTCTGAACTGTGGCCAGTGAAGTCTGGGAAGACAGTTCTCATCTTTCCTTGTCTCTGACGTAGCTGAGCTCCGCCTCGTGCTGTGTCTCGGACATTCTTTATCTCAAATGGCTCCTCCATCAGCGAACACTCCTGGTGTCCATTTGGGACCTCCTGGAGGAAGGAGGAAAGTGGAGGTGGTAGGCTGGGACTTGGGCCTCCTGGGCTTAGAGGGCCCCTCGCCCCTAGATTGGCAGTGCCCAGGCGAGACTTCCCAGAGGTCCCTCCGCCAGCTAAGGGCGGTCGTGGACCTGGTGGGGGGGGGGTCACCGATGGCTGCGTCACATCGTGTGCCTACCTTACTCAAAAGGTCCATCTGTGTGCCTTCAGCTTTTCTTTTTTCTAGATTTCTTCTTAAAAGTTCAGCCATTTCAGGGCGCCTGGGTGGCTCAGTGGGTTAAAGTCTCTGCCTTCGGCTCAGGTCATGATTTCAGGGTCCTGGGATCGAGGCCCGCGTCGGGCTCTCTGCTCAGCAGGGAGCCTGCCTCCTCCTCTCTCTCTGCCTCTTTGCCTACTTGGGATCTCTCTCTGTCAAATAAATAAATATAATCTTAAAAAAAAAAAAAAAAGGTCAGCCATTTCAGAGAAACCAGAGTCCCCTCCCTGAAAAGAATCCTGCCTCCTGTTTGGGGGAGCTCTGGCAGACCCCTTTTAGGAACATTCTGGTCATACTTGAGATCCCCTTAGGAGCTTTCCACTGCTCTCCTGTGAGACACTCAGCAGTCTGTGCGTGCTTCTCTGGCCTGTGTGAGTCTTAGGGAGATGCCAAGAGCTGAAGGAACCATATGTGTTACACATATTTACAGTTAATATAAAAAACGCCCTTGAAAATTTTGTGGAGGGGCAGAGGGACTGTCAACACTTGGAATGATCCCACTTGAAAAATTTTCAAACTCTGGATGTGCACATGGAATCTAATTGTTCTTTTAACTTACCTGCAGGTCGAGCGTCTTTGTGGCCATTTATCGTACATTTGTCTTGTTTTCAGAAAATACCTGTTTTCACCGTCCCTTTAATGTTTGTTTGTATTAGGTGCATCCAACTGAAGTTTTTTATCTTAAAATAAGCACATCCGGGGCACCCACTTGGCTCAGTCAGAAGACCGAGCAATGCTTGGGCTCGAGGTTGTAAGCTCAAGACCCGCATTGGGAGTAGACATGACTTCAATAAATAAACTTAAAAAAAAATCTATTAATAGTTTCCTTTTAGGCATTTGTGGTTTTTTTCTGTCCTTATTTGAGAAGACTTCTTTGCATCAAGGATATCTATGTACAGCTCTACTTTCTCATACTTTTATTAAAGTTTTCTTTGTGTGAGTAGCTTTTTGTTCTGTTATGTTTTGGTTTTTGAAGAGCGTGAGGTCAGGATCTGTGCTCTTCAGTTTCTGAATGATCGGTTGGCCCTTGGCCTGTGTCTTGAAGTGTGAGGGATGCTCCATCCTTTCCTGCCTCCCCCTGGGAGTGGACAGCAGGATCTGTTACATCTCCTTGACATTGGTCCCTCTTTCCCGTTCCTGTCCCACCGTCCATTTGTCTGTCATGCTCAAGACCATCTTGTTTCGAACGGCAAGAGTTTGGAATATATATTTTTTTAATTATAAATAAATAAATATTTAATTAAATAAGTTAAATACTTAACTAATTAAATATTTAATTAAATAAGGATTTTATTTGTTTGTTTCTCAGAGAGAGAGAGCAAGAGAGCGAGCCCAAGCAGGGGAGCATCAGGGAGAGGGAGAGGGAGAAGCAGTCTCCCCGCTGAGCAGGGAACCCAACTTGGGGCTCAATCCCAGGACCCCGGATTCATGACCTGAGCAGAAGACAATCGCTTAACTGACTGAGCCACCCAGGTGCCCCTGAAAATATATTTTGATCTCTTCTTAGCCACCTGGCAGTTTTGTTCTTATGTTCAGATTTATCTGAGTTATTCTTGTATTTTTAGAAAGTTATTTGAGCAGTGTTAGGTCTACAGAAAAATCGAGCAGAAAGCACAGAGAATTCCTTTGTATCTTCCCCAGCCCATGTACATTCATAGCTGTTCCTGTGGGTAACATCTGGCACTCGTGTGGTATTTTTGTTACAGTTGACGAGTCAGTATTGACAGGTTACTAAAGTCCATAGTTTTCAGTTTCTGCTCAGCCTTGTACATTCTACGGGTTCCAACAAATGGATAATGCCATGTCTCCACCATTACAGTATCACAGAGTAGCTCCACTGCCCTAAAAATCCCCTGTGCCCCCCTGTCCCTCCCTCCCTCCCTGCTTCTTGAGCCCCTGGCAACCCCAGGTGTTTTTAAAGTCTTTTCCAGAATGTCAGATAGTTGGAATCATACGTCACACAGCCTTTTCAGCCTGGTTTCTTTGACTGAACAATATGCATTTAAGATTCTTCCATGTCTTTTTTGTTCTTAATTGCTCGTTTCTTTTTACCACTGAATAATGTTCCACTGAATGGGCATACCACACTTTGTATCTCCACTCCTCTAATTGTTGAAGCACATTTCCTCAACAGCTTCTCTACCGCCTTGGAAAAATTTTGTTCATTCTGTTTTTTGTTTTTTTTTTTTTGTTAAAGATTTTATTTATTTATTTGACAGAGTGAAACACAGCTAGAGAGGGAACACAAGCAGAGGGACTGAGAGAGGGAGAAGCAGGCTTCCCGCTGAGCAGGGAGCCCGATGTGGGACTCGATCCCGGGTCTCCAGGATCATGACCTGAGCCGAAAGCAGTTGCTTAACCAACTGAGCCACCCAGGCGCCCCGTTCATTCTGTTTTAAGATTGATTTGGGGAAGAATTTGTGTCTTCCGTCTTAAGGGTCATGTTTCCTGCAGAACGACTAGGTTCTATAGAATAAAATAATTATAATAGCATCAATCTGTTGAGTGCTTAGTACCAAACTGGGTGGTCAGTGCTCTTTGTCATGGACCCATTTAATCCCTCCATACCTCTACCCCTGAGCTTCCCTTAGCAACCTGTAGTGCCGGGAATATTGCTGGTGGGACTGAGAACCAGTGTCAGTCTTTCCATCTGGCAATGAATGTCACATATTAACTTAAAAGCTGTTCCGGGGAGGAAGGGTACCACATGTGGCAAATCTGCCAGTTGGAGTTGGGGCAGGGATCATCTAAGCAGAGGTCAGAATTTGTCTTCCTGATTTTAGCATGCCCAGAATCACCGTGTCCTGCACGAGCCTGAGCATCTCCTAGGGACATGCGACCCGGTGCTGTGTCAGTCACCGCCTTGTCTGCATCTCCCTGGGGGAAGCTGCAGTCACATGGAAACGTGGTGCCTGCCTGACCGTGCAAAGCAGGGAGACAATGGTAGGTGATGAACGCTCAGCTCTCTGCAGCTTTCCTAAATTAAGTCCAGGGTACGTAAAACTAGAAAAGTGCAGCGTCATTGAGAACAATGAATGAATTTCAGCCAGGGCTGAAGTCACCCCAGGGCTCGACAGGTGCACAGTCCATTTACAAAGAGGCTTACTCACGTGGTCGGCAAATGGGGGCTGGCTCTCAGCAAGAGCCTCAGTTTCTCTGCCCAGGACCTTTCTAGTGTGGACCCTTCATGCTTTCCTCTGTCCCTCACTACAACTCTCCAGTGTTTGCTGGGTCAGCGAATCCTTGAGAATCACAAGATACCTGGCCAAATCCCAGCCAGCCTGTAGCCTTCAGGCCCTTCTCCCCTCACCCTGATTTGGGCAAAATGGAATGGTGCCCCTTCCCACCACCACCACCGCAAAGAGCACAAGTCCTCATCCCTGGAGCCTGTGAATGTGACCTCATGTGATAGAAGTTTTGCAGACATAAGGAAGTTAAAGATCCTGAGATGCACATTTTTCTGGATTGTCTAAGCTGGGTCTTAACTGCCATCACAGTGTGCTCCTGAGAGATGGTCAGGGAGATCACACACACACACAGAGGAGAGGCCACGTGAAAACGGTGGTGAAGATGGGGTGGGACAGCCAGGAATGCGGGAAAGCCAGCAGCCACCAGAGGCTAGAAAAGACAGAGAAATGATTCTCCTCTTGAGTTTTTGGAGGGACTACTGCCCACCTGACACCTTGATCTTGGCCCAGTGTTGCTGAGTTTGGATTTTGGCCCTCCAGAACTGCAAGAGAGTACATTACTGGGTTGAGTCATCAAGTTCCTGTTCTTATCTCCCTGATGGCTCCTCCACTGAGCAGCTCTGAACTCTCAAAGAGAGAACAAGCCTACTCCATTTTGCGGGCAGAATTGAGGGGTCTAGATTTTCCAGAGACTTCTTGTGGCTTTCTGCTGTGTTGCCTGGGAGAAAAAATAATTTCTCAACTATAGACACAAGTATTTAGACAGCACATTTAAGTAGTATATACTGAAAGAGTAATCCTACCTTTGCTGGTTACATTTTGCTGAGCAACTTATTCCAAATTGTCAGAGCTGTGTATCTATCCTTGGATCATTTTACTTATTGGATGTTTCTCTTTTCTCCTAATTATGGTTTTAGTTGAAATAAACATATGGTAAAGTATATAAACTGCACTGGTATATGTCTCAATGAATTCTTACAAATGGTTATACATAGTAACTAGCACCCAGATGGAGACAGGGACGTTTCCAGGAACGCTCCCTTCTGCTGCCTCCCCGGCAACACCCCCACCCAACTATAACCACTCTTCTGAAATCTGTCACTGTCGATCACATTTGCCTGTTCCTGAACTTTGTATCTGGTGGACTGGTATGGAATGTTCTTTTTTTGGCTCTGGCTTCTTTTGTTCCACAAAGTATCTGAGAGATGCATCTGTGTTGTCCTGTGTTGTAATCCTCTGTTCTTTTTTGTTGCGGTGTGGTATTGTGTTGTCAACTCTAACACACCGTATTTACCAGTTAACGAGTCGCTCAGCACCCAGCATGTCTGTGTTATAAGCAAACCTGCTGGGACCGACCTGGCACAAGACTTTGGTGGACACTGCCCTTGGTATATCTCAGAGTAAGATTGCTGAGTTACAGGACAAGAGTGTTTACCTTTATTTTATTTTATTTTATTTATTTATTAGAGAGAGCTTGAGCATAGGGGGAGCGGCACAGGGAGAGGGAAAAGCGGACTCTGAGTTGAACAGGGAGCCCAATGTGGGACTTGGTCTCAGGACCCTGAGATTATGACTTGAGCCGAAGGCAGACATTTAACCAACTGAGCTACCCAGGTGTTCTGAGCGTTTACTCTTTGGAGAAACTGTTGGGGTTTTTGTTGTTGTTGTTTTTAAAGGTTTTATTTATTGGGGCTACTGGGTGGTAAAAAAAAAAAAAAAAGATTTTATTTTATTTGGGAGGGGGAGAGAGGAGAGGGAGGAGCAGAGAGAGAGGGACGAGCAGACTCCACGCTAAACGTGGACACGAGGCTTAATCCCAGGACCGAGATTATGACCTGAGCTGAAGGCAGATGCTTAACTGACCGATCCACCCAGGCGCCTCATCCTCCCTAAGGAGAGAACCTGTTCCTTGCCTCTACCAGCTGCTGGTGGCCCCCAGGCCCTCCTGGACTCATGGCCATGGCCCTCCCGTCTCTGCCTCTGGGCTCACACATGGCATTCTGCTCTGTATGTGTGTCTTCTCTCCTGCCTTTTATGAGGACACTTGTCATTGGGATTAGGGCCCACCTGAGTAATCCAGGATAATCTCCCCATTGCAAGAGGCTTAATTCACTTCGCCACATCTGCAAAGTCTCTTTCGTCATATGAAGTACGACTCACAAGTTGCAGGCATTGCAGAGCACATTGGGGAGCTAGTGTCCTACACCTGCTTTTTGTAGGCTGCCCCGTCTCTCTCCTAGTGATCTGAGGTGCTCTTTATGGAAGCTGCATGCTCTGTTTGAGATGGGGAGGCTTTCTGGAAAACCTCTCATTGGAGCTGTGTGTAAGATGCTTGGAATGGAGGATATGGTCTGTGCTTCCCTGATGACCCCTAGCGGGTTTGGCATATTTTCAGCTGTTTATTAGACAGTCTCAACTCCTGGGATGGGTGCCTGCTTTACTTGTCCTTAATACTTGTTTAGGGTGTCTTTTGTCCTTCAAAATTGTTTTATTTATTTATTTTTATTTTGATAAGCCAGGTTTTCCCATCTTTTCTTTTATGGCTCTGAGGCGCAGAGGAAATGATTCTCCTAGATTTCACATGTATTGCATTGCAGGGCCTATGTGAAGGATTTTATAAGAATCACATCTTTGAATCTTTGAATCTCCTTGTGTTGGGGGTCCCCCAAACCACCCTCAGGCTTTATGACTTACTAGGACTCACAGGACTCAGAGAAACTGATATACTCATGTTGATCCATTGTAAGGACACAGATTGAAATCAACAAAGGGAAAAGGTGCATGGGGTGAAGTCCAGGGGAGACCAGATGCAGAGAGAACAGCATGTGCAAAGACCCAGAGATGCAAGTGGGAAGGAAATTCATAAAAACATTTTTTTTTATGTTCCTCTCCCAGAACATAGAATGTACTGCATAGCGGGGCAGGAATGAGAGGTGGGCAAGCAGGTTACACAGGATCTGGGCCATGCAAAGGAGGGCATGCAGGGAAAGGAGGCTCCGTGTGACCGGACACCTGTGAACACTGCTCCATCCAGAAATGAATTCCATTCAGGTCATTTCTTTATTTTCCAATCATTATTTTCTACATATCTCAAGGCATAGCTGGCTCCTTAGGAAATCTCAGCAATGCTGAAAAACATAAAATGGAAAGATAAAAATCATCTGTAATCCCACTATCCAGAGATGATCAGTGTTCACTTCTAGCTGTGTTTCGTGTCCTCTGCACGCACACATGTGCCCGTGTGTGAGTGTCTGCAGAGAAAAAGTCATGCATTGTATAGATGTTGATAGGTACAAGCATAGGTACAAAATGGGACTCATCCTGTCAGATGCCCTGTATCTGTCTTCTAAGTGATCAGTAAGGTCTCAGAGGAGAGGAAAGAGATTTCAGTGCAGGATGGGGGTGTTGGGGTGAAGGGATCTAGGGAGGGGTGCCGAGGTGCCCAGGGAGTGGACACAGCAAACCAGCCTGAGATCTCAGCAGGGCACTGAGAGAGCGTCCCGGATGAGCAGGGGCAAGCACGGCAACCTCAGGTCAAGGGCACAACCTCTGCGGCCCTGCAGGGGAACAGGAGCGATGTGCCCCACCAGCACTTCTCCCAGCCCCCTCCTGTCTTATGGGTGCTGTCCAAAGTGAGTACCCACCGCTCACCTGCATACAGAGGACAGTTTGCGGTGATGCCTTCCCAAGCGCTCAGCCTTCTGGGAGCAGACAAGGACTGGCATGAATGGAGAGGGTGGGACTTAGGGAAGTGTCATAGCCCCAGCAGTCTTTTGGAGGGGAGCGTGAGACCAGGAACCCCAAAGCCAGCTGTTCCGAGGCAGAACCTTGCCTGTCCCATTTGCGCTGAGTGTTGAAGCCCAGCCAGTTACTGTAACCGAAGCCAATGAGCGTTCGTTCCCCCAAAGCTGACACTGAGCGAAGGGTGGGCTTTTTTTTTTAAATGTATTATTTGCCCCAGGGGTACAGGTCTGTGAATCATCAGTCTTACACAATTCACAGCACTCACCATAGCACATACTTGCCCCATCATCCATCATGCAGGAAGGATGGGCTTTTTATTGATGGAGAAATGGCCTAATGTGTAAATGTGTTCATCAAAACACATTTACATTAACATTACACATTACACATTGTGCCATCAGGATATCTTCACGTGAGAATGTCCCCACATCTTTGCACTGATTTTCGTGTTACCCTTAACATGTAGAGAGGAGAAACTCAGACACCCTGGTCATGACCAGTCCAGGTTTAGAGATGGGTTTCCCTTGGCCTTGAACTATCCCTAGAAGACCCTTAAAGGGGCAGCAGGTGACATGGCTGCTGGATGGTGGCCATCGAGTAATTTCCACTTGGCCATGGCATCCAACAACCAGATAAGTCTCTCCACTTCGCCCACACACCCATTCCTGCCTACTTGTGGAGTCAGACCTTCCTGCGGGACACCCAGGGATTTGCCATCACATGCTTGGAGATCCGGGATCCCATGAAGGGGAGGGGAAGGGCTTAGAAGAGGACAGAACACCAGAAGGGCTGCCCCATTGACTTGGAAACAGGACACTCCTCTCCAGACCTGTCACCTTGGGGGCTGTGGGAAGGGAAAGAAACTCTTCTGTGTCCCCTTCACCCGGTGACAGGTAAACTGTGCCCAGAGAGGGCAGGACACTCATCCAAGGTCACACACAGGGAAGCTGAGATACAGACTCCCTGCCCCCATCTGGTAGCACATGTCTCTCTTGGAGAGCAGAGCTCCTGGAAAGGAAGGAGAGAGGAAGGGGTCTCTGTCCCCAGGAGAGCAGAAGGATCAGAAGGGGAAAACCACCAGCAGGGCCAGGACCTACCTAGGGTTTCTTGGGTGTACATCCTACAGTCCTCAGCCTCAGATTTCTGGGGGTCCATGGGGATGACGATGAACTTGTCCCAGGCCTGGCAGCACCTCTGCGTGGGGCGGTGGAAGGGGTAGAAGTCTCTGCAGCAGCTCCACTCCAAGTCCCCGGGGTTCAGGGCCACAGTGCCACAGAGCAGCCATCGCTCCCTTCTGGTCATCAGCAGCTCCCCTGGGGGCGAGATGCCACTCAGCCTCTGCCCTTTTCCAGCTCCTTCTTGCCCTCCCACTTTTTTCTTTTAAGGCACCAAGTAGGGTTGAATTACCGGACTGTACATAAAAAGCTTCACCAGTTGGGCCCCTAGTGGGGGCCTCTTGACTTTGGCTCTTGACTCAGCCCATCACTCCCCTTGTCCCTCTGAGCCCAGCAGATGTCCCATTTCTGCTCTGGCCCAAGAAGTGCTTCCTTCCCCCAGCACCCACATGCAGCTCAAGGGGGGATCCTCACAGGGGTTACCCCAGAACTCGAAGTGGGGAGCAGTGGGAAGCAGGTCAGAACTCAGCCCCAAGCCTGGCACCTCAGCAGGGCAGAGACACTGAGGCAGAAGGTAGGTAATTTTGCCTTTCCTCTCTGGGCCCCACCCAGGACCAGCTGCCTTCATGGTCCAGACCCCTGGGGCCCGAGGATGGGGTCCCAAATGGCAGCTCTGTCCTAGGGTCGGTCCCTCTGCCTTTATGGTTTAGGTTTGAAGTTAGCACAGTCTGGTTTATGAGAGCCCTGAACTTCAGACCCTGCCATTTTCCTGACTAATCCACAGCAAGCCAGCAGTACAGGATCCCCTCCAGAGACCACAGCCTGTGCTTCTTATGGGGCTGGAGCCCTTCAGTCCCTGCCCGGGGCTCCCAGCCCCTCTGGAGACTGAGGTTCAGCTCATCGCTCAGTGTCTCCAGTGAACAGACTGAGATTTCACATTTGCCTCTCAGGCGTTCCCCAGAAAGCCCTCCCGTCCTCTGCCACCCCAGAGGGGTCAGATCTCCCTGTCCCCCACACCGTGCTCACCTCTGGAGGGATGGAGCCTTCCGTGCAGGGATGGGAGCAGCAGGAGGAAGAGAACTGCAAGAGAGAGAGAGATAAGGTGGGGGAGCACTGGCCTGTGTCTGGCAGCCCCCATTTGGTGCATATCCCAGCAGCCACGGTGTGTGTCTGTGCAGGAAGGAGACGCACATCTGTTGAGTGCCTCCCTTAGTCTTTGTAGGGTGATACAGAATATCTGCTAGCCGGTTTTACTATTCTTATATGGCCTCAGAAGCCCTTGTTAATTCATAAGTGATAAGTGTATATTTGTTATGCTACCAAGGTGACTCTGGGTGGGGCTGGTGGAAAGACGGAGCATAAGATGATGATGAAGCCAGCCTGATTTTCTGGTTCAGTCACCTAGCCAGTAATCCCATCCTTCTTGTCTACCTCATGGGCCTGAGACCCTTCCCAGTTGGCAACCATGTTTGAAGGGCCTGCAGAAAGCCTTGTCCCACGGGAGCCCCATAATCCCTCCTACCCTGTACCTGCTGCAGTTGTAGGTAAGACGTTTCCAGGGCATTCTGTGAGTGGTTCCAGCAAAGTTTTGAACCTGAGGGGGCTTGCGGGAGCCCCTGAATTTGTCGCCAGTGCATCAAAAGTGCAGGTGGCTTGGGAATGCCACTCGTGGCTGCTTCCTGGAGTGGGAGCCATCCTAGGGACTGAGCCTTCAGCCCTGGGGGGTTTGCTCGAACTCCCGGTGATTATCGCCAGAGGGGCATGGCAGTACACCATGCTTGTTGAGCAGTCAGGGGTGAGACAGAGCAATACCTAGACTCATTTCTTATTACCAAATTATCTTTCCTTTTTCCTTTTTTTTAAAGATTTATTTATTTGTTTATTTGAGAGAGGGAGAGAGTGAGAGAGAGCATTAGAAGGGAGAACGTCAAAGGGAGAAGCAGACTCCCTACGGAGCTGGGAGCCCAGTGGGGGACTCGATCCTGGGTGCCCCTCTTTCCTTTTTAAATTGATAACACATACATAACATACCTCATAACATGAGATCATTCTCACCATTTCAAGTATACAGTTCAGTGCCATTAAGTCACGCAGTGTCGTGTCACCATCACCAACCACCCTCTTTGTGCGGAACTTTTTCATCATTCTAAACAGAAATTCAGTACTTTTTAAACAATCGAGTTACTTTTTTTTTTTTTTTTTTTGCTACAAATAAGGTCCCTTAGTCCCCTCTTCAGAAAGTAATTATAGGGAGAATGAATTACTACTCTCCTTTGACTGTTTGAGGGGAGGTACCAGATGGTCTTTTGAGGAAAGTGAGAGAAGAGAGGAGGTCTTCACAAGCTATGTTAGTGAGCAGGCTAATTCTGCGGGTGTCTGGTGCTTAATCTTGCAGGAAACCGTGTACAAGTCACCTGAAAATTTACCCATGGGTCTTGAGCTTTATTTTTATGTTTTTAATTTATTTTTTGAGTCCTCTCCATACCCAGTATGTGACTCAAACTCACGACTCCAAGATCAAGAGTCACATGTTCCATGGACTGATCCAGCCAAGTGTCTTGAGTCTTGAGCTTTAAACTTAGAAGATGACCCCTCACACACCACACACCACATACCAGTATAGCCTCTGCTTGCCATGGATGGCACCACCTCAGCAATTAACAGGAAAGGACCTCCCCAGAAAGCCATGCTGGGCCTCAGGGGCCCTGGGCTAAACCTTTGTTAATCTAACCATTGTGAGTTTCTTTTTTTTTTTTTAAGATTTTATTTATTTATTTGACACAGAGAGATCACAAGAAGGCAGAGAGGCAGGCAGAGAGAGGGGAGGAAGCAGGCTCCCCGCTGAGCAGAGAGCCTGATGCTGGCCTCCATCCCAGGACCCTGAGATCATGACCTGAGCCAAAGGCAGAGGCTTTAACCCACTAAGCCACCCAGGCTCCCTAACCATTGTGAGTTTCTTAAGAATAATTCCTGGAAATGACAAGTGCTGGATCTGATCATATGTGCATTTTGGGTTTTCCTTTCTTATTTAACTGAGCAAGTCCCCAGTATTCAGAAGAGAAAATTTAAACAGCAAGACCATCATAAAACCTAGCTGTCAGAAATCGTCAGCACTTATTTACATTTTGGTATATTTTCTTTATGTACTCAATTTTGTTTTTGCATTTATTTCTCCCCAACATCTTATTTGGAAAATTGTCAAACCTACTGAAGAATGGAAAAAACTATATAGTGAACACCCAGATGCCCTTACCGGATTCACTGCTTGTTCCCATTGTGCCCTGTGTGTGCTCTTCGGAGATCTTGCATCTGCATGCTTAGACAGCAGACATTTATGTTCTCACCCTTCTGGAGGCTGGGAAGTCCAAAATCAAGGTGCTAACAGATTTAGTTCTTGGTGAGGTCCCACTTCCTGGTTTGTAGATGGCTACCTTCTCGTGGAGTGTTCGTGTGGCAGAGAGAGGTGGCAGGGGGGAAGAAAGCCCCGGCGTCTCTTTCTCTTCTTCTTCCTTCTTCTTCTTCTTTCTTCTTCTTTCTTCTTCGTTTTTATTTATTTATTTGACAGAGACACAGTGAGAGAGGGAACACAAGCAGAGGAAGAGAGTGGGAGAGGGAGAAGCAGGCTCCCCACCAAGCAGAGAGCCCAATGTGGGGCTTGATCCCAGGACCTCAGGATCATGACCTGAGCCAAAGGTAGATGCTTAACAACTAAGCCACCTTGGCACCCCCTTTCTCTTCTTAAAAGATCACCAATCCCTTCCAGGGGTCCCTGCCCTCATGACCTCATCTAAACCGAATTACTTCCCAGAGGCCCCACCTCCAAATACCATCACACTGGGGGTTAGGGCTTCAATGTATGTACTTGAGGGGGGGCACTAACAGGTAATCCTTAGCGCTTTATGTCTCTGTGTCTTCATACATACACAAATTTTTTTTTCAGTGAATCATTTGAAAGTAATTTGCAGATGTCATAGCACTTTACCCTTAAAAACTTCAGTGTATGTCTTCCAAGAATAAGAATCTTCTCCCACACAATCCAAAAACCCATCATGTACTAAGAAAATACTTTTTTAAAAAGATTTTATTTATATATCTGACAGAGAGAGTTCACACACAAGCAGGGGAAGCTGCTGGCAGAGAGGGAAGCAGGCTCCCCGTCAAGCAGAGAGCCCGATGCAGGGCTCGATCCCGGGATCCTGGGATCAATCATGACCTGAGCGGAAGGCAGATCCTTAACTGACTGAGCTCCCCAGGCACCCCACACTAAGAAAATTCTTAATAACTTCAAAATGTCATCTAAGAAACCGCTCATTTTCAAATTTCTCCAACAACATCCAAATATCTTGTATAGACTTTTCCCTATCCAATCCAGGATTCAATCATGGCCCACACATTACATTTTCTAGTCATCTCTTTAATCTTTTGAAATCTAGGACAGCTTTGCCTTTTTTGGATTTTTAGGGCCTTTGATTTTTTAAAACTTCCAGCTCAGTTGTACTGTGGAAAATGGCCCACACTCTGGACTCATGATTTGATTCAGAGTGAACATTTTCAGCGGGAAACTCTGGGTGATGCTGTATCTGTCCCATGACACCGTCCTCCAGTCCTGAGGTCCTTTTGTCCTGTTGTGGATGATGCTGAGTTTTACCACTTGGGTTAAGTGCTGACCCCCGGGTCTGTCGACTGTAAGAGAACCTTTTGCTCTTTTGTAGTTGGGAGGTTATTTATTCATTGGTTGATTGATTGATTGATGTTTTTAATACATATTCCCCGAATACCTGCCTGCCTGGCCCCTTACTAGGCAGTGGGGGTGGGTGGGTATAGGAGTGACCAAGACACTCTTAGCCCTGCATTCTTGGGACTCCCAGTCCGTGGGAGAGACAGACCACTCCCCCAGGTGGTGACAACCCAGTGTGGTTGGAGCTGGGATGGCAAAGCCCATACGGAGGGTGACAGACCCAGCCTGGGTGGTCAGAAAGAGCTTCCCCCAGACAGAAGCATCTGAGCATCTGAAAGCATCTGAAAAATTCACGGTGAGTATGGGAAGGATTGTGTGTTGCTGGCAGAAGAAACGGCATATGCAAAGGCCCAGAGATGAGAGAGAGCAAAGGGGCTGAGAGCACTGAATTGGGTTCCTTTGGAAATAGCCGGAAAATCAGCAGTGCGATAGATCATATGCAGCCTTGTGATCATTTTAGAGTCAGTTTTTCTCTGAGCAATAGACTATCAGTCCTTCTATTTCTAAGCTATTTATCCTGCTTTAGCTTTTTTTTCCCCTCAAGCAACTTTAGTGAGGTGTAAGTGACACACAGTATAACACACGTATATAAAGTGGGTAATGACTTTTGACCTATGTACATCCTTGAGAAGCCACCTCTGCGCTGGAGATCATTGTGAACACGTCAGTGCTCTCCAAGTTTGCTTAAGCACCTCCCCGCTCGCCTCCCCCAAGCAACCACTGCTAGGATTCTGAGCTCTCCCTACCCACCACAAATGCCGGGCTGCAGAGCCTGTGGCCTCCTGTGTTTTCTCTGAGGCTTCTCGCTGTCAGCGGAGCTCCTTGTGGGAGGAGCATCCTTGAAGCCTTGCTCAAGATTTCAGGTCCAGAGAGGCGGCAAGTTGGCCTAGCATGGCCCACAAGCCTGAGAACTGGTTGCCAGGGCAGGAGAGAAGCAGAGTCTTGGCATCGGGGGCAGGGGAGGCCCTAGAGAGGGTGAGAGCCCACCAGCAGCACTCAGTTTGGTAGACACTCTGCTTCTTGCCAAGTTGCCCTTCTTCCCCGCCTCTCCATCTTGAGAATCCCAGTTGGATCAGGTGTAGCTGTATGGCCAGCCTGGAGTGTTGGACTCCCCCGCAGGGAAGGGTAGCTCCGCGATCTGGAGGCCAGTCTGCACTATAGAGTCTTCAGGAAATCCAGTGGCTTCCTCATAAAAAGGGAGACATCAGATGTGCATGTCTTTTGACCAGCCCTGCCCTGCATTCCACCTAGAAGGAGGCTCTGGCCCCCCAGACGGACAGCAGGCATCTTTGGGGCATGTGGCTAAAATCCTCTATCATGAGGGAAGCCAGGCTGAGACAGCGGGAGTCTGTGGCAGCCCTGGCTGCTGGTCTCACGCCCTGTGGTTGTGCAAGAAGAGTAATCCCCCCTCTGGGGGAGCTATGGAGGGGATCCAGTTTCTATGTCCATTCCTGGCTGACCGCAGTGGCACGCCCCCAGTCCAGGAGAGGGGTTTCCACTTTGGAAAACTGAACACGCCGCAGATACGAGCACTCATTCCTGAGGCCCCTGCTCTTTGGCAGGGTCCCCCTTGGGCTCAACAGGAAGCCGCTGTCATCAGTCTGAGAGCCCTGCTCAACACTGCATCAGCCCATTTCCGTGGCAGGAATCCAAGACCCTGGCATTTCGTTTTGTTTATTTAGACAGTTTTTTGGAGGTGTAATCTACATGCCACAAAATTCCTGTTTCCTGTGGATGCTTTTATTATTTTTAGTAAATTTACCCAGCTGGGCAATCATGACCAAAATTCAATTTTAGACTATTTGTCACTCCAAAGAGGTCACATGTGTCCATTAACAGCTACTCCCTCACCCCCGCACCCAGGCCACTGATGCCCTCCACCCCCACCCCAATCTACTTCCTATCTCTGTAGATTTCCCTGTTCTGGTCATTTCGTATAAAAGGAACCATTAATGCTATATGGTCTTTTGTGTCTGTCTTTTTTCACTCGCCATGTTTTCAGGATTCATCCATTTTGTAACATGTATTGCTGCTTCCCTGCTTTTTGTGTGTTAATAATACTCCACCATAGGGGCAGCTGCGTGTCTCAGTCAGTTCAGCATCTCTCTTGGGTTCAGGTCATGATCCCAGGGTCCTGGGATCAAGCCCTGCGTCCGGCTCCTTGCTCAGCGGGAAGCCTTTTTCTCCCCTTCTCACTCCCCCCGCTTGTGTTCCCTCTCTCACTGTGCTTCTGTCAAATAAATAAATAAAATCTTTAAAAAAAATAATACACCACTGTATAAATACACCAGATTTTATTTATCCCTCACCACTCAATGGCCGCTGGGTTGTTTCCACTTTTTGGCTCTTGTGAAAAATGCCACTGGGAACATGTGCACGCAGGCATGTGACTTGTGTTATCTCGCTTGCGTACATGCCCAGGAGTGGATTTGTTGGGTCTTAGGGTAAACTGATGTTTAACTTTTTAAGCAACTGCCAAACTCTTTCCCAAAGTAGCTGAACCACTTGACATTCCCACCAGAGGTAGCTGAGAGTTGCTTTCGCTCTGAAACCTTGAAAGCACTTGGGGTTTTCTTGTTGTCTTGATTATAGTTATTCTAGTAGGTGTGAAATGGTACCTCATTGTGGTTTTGATTTCCAGTGACTAATGTGTTGAGCATCTTTTAAATGTGCTTACTGGCCATTTGTATGTCTTCTTTGATGAGATGTTTATTCAAACCTTTCACCCATTTTAATTGATTATTTATCTTCCTAATGTTGAGTTTTAAGAGTTCTTTATATGTTCTGGGTACAAGTCCTTTATGAGATAATAATTAAATTATTATAATGATATTAGATAATAAATATATTATTATATATCAATATATAATAATGTTATTGTATGTTATCTGTAATACTTTCTCCTAGTCTGTGGCTTTCCTTCTTTCTTAATAAAGGAAAATATAAAATTCCTTTTTTGTTTTTTATAGTACTCTCTGTGCCCAGTGTGGGGCTTGAACTCCCAACCGCGAGATTAAGAGTTGTGTGCTCTACCCACTGAGCCAGCCAGGTGCCTCTAAAATTCTTTTTTTTTTTTTTTTAAAGGTGTTTGTTTGTTTGTTTAGAGCTGAATTGGGAAAGAGGCAGAGGGAGAAGGAGAGAATCTCAGGCAGACTCCACGCTGAACACAGAGCCCAACACAGGGCTCGATCTTACGACCCTGAGATCATGACCCGAGCTGAAACCAAGAGCTGGATGCTTAACCAGCCGAGCCACCTGGGCACACCTAAAGTTTTTTTTATTTTATTTCTAAGTAATCTCTACACCCAACCTGGGGCTCAAACTCAACTCTGAGATTCATAATTGCATGTTCTACTGACTGAGCCAGCTAAGTGCTCATCCTTGTTTTTTAGAAGGTAAAAGTAAAGCCTCACTCGTTCTCCCCTGTTTCTCCCCATCCTGTCCCGAGGATGTCAAGTATTATTCCATGTGAGACTTTGTACTTTTCCTAGACATGTATGTTTATTGTCAGTGCACATTCTTGTTTTTATCATGCTGTATATAGCTTTTAGAACTTGTATTTCTTCACTCCACATTATGTTCTGGGGATTTTTCTGTGTTGAAGTGTAGATGTCAAAGTTTAATTTTTTTCCTTCTATGAATATTCAGGTGACCCAAGAGCATGTATTGAAAAGATTGTCCCCATTGCACCACAGTGTTGCTTTTCTCACAAGTCATTTATGTCACCTGACCATCCATGGGTGGATGTTTCTGGATTCTCTGATCTGTGTCATCGCTCTGTCTCTTCATGTCTATTCATGTCTCGCAACACTGTCTTGATGATTATAGCTTTATAATAACTTCATATCTGGTAGGATAAGGACTCCAGCTTTGTTTTTCCTCAGTGGTCCTCTTTTTGGCTCTTTGTTTTTCTGTATACATTTAAAAATCAAGCTCTTAATTTCCTTTTTTTTTTTTTTTAGGTTCTTAATTTCCACAGGGAACTTGCTTAGACTTTGTTAAAAGATTTTATTTATAGGGGCGCCTGGGTGGCTCACTTGGTTAGGCGACTGCCTTTGGCTCGGGTCATGATCTTGGAGACTCGGGATCGAGCCCTGCATTGGGCTCCCTGCTCAGCAGGAAGCCTGCTTCTCCCTCTCTCACTCCTCCTGCTTGTGTTCCCTCTCTCACTGTGTTTCTCTCTGTCAAATAAATAAATAAAATCTTTTTTTAAAAGATTTTATTTATTTATTTGACAGAGGGATAGAGAGCACAAGTAGGCAGAGTGACAGGCAGAGGGAGAGGGAGAAGCGTACTCCCCATGAGCAGAGAGTCTGATGTGGGGGTTTGATCCCAGGACCCTGAGATCATGACCTGAGCCAAAGGCAGAGGCTTAACCCTCTGAGCCACCCAGGTGCCCTTAGACTTTGTTTAGTATTACACCAAGTCTGTAAATGAACTCAGGAAAAATTGATATTTTACACTATCGTTGATTCTAAGTTACTACAAACCCTCTCTGAAGAGATTATAAAAATTAGCAACACACCCCAACCTACATTATGAAACCAGTATCACCATGACACCCAAACCTGACAAGAATTTTGCAAAAACAAACATCTGGGTCTCTCATGCACAGAAGATACAAGTATCCTCAAAAACCTGAGGAGATGAGGGGCACCTGGGTGGCTCAGTCTGTTAAGCGGCTGCCTTCAACTCAGGTCATGATCCCAAGGGCCTGGGATCGAACCCCCATCAGGCTCCCTGCTCAGTGGAAAGCCTGCTTCTCCCTCTCCCTCTGCCTGCCGCTCTGCCTACTTGTGTTCTCTCTCTCTCTGTCAAACAAATAAATAAAATCTTTAAAAAAAATTAGATCAAATCCAATAATATATAAAAAATATCATTTCACAAATCTTATTAACATTTTGAAAAAATTAATCCATGTAATTCATTATATTTATAGGAATTAAAAAGAAGAAATGACTTATTATCCTTTAGGTAGGTACAGAAAAAGCATTAATGAAAACAGACACCCATTCATGATTTAAAAAAAAAAAAACACTATCCAAAAACTAGGCAGAGAGGACTTCCTCAATTTGATAGACTCCTACAGAAAATATCATACTGTCTTCCTTGATATCTCAAAGGAGCCAAGGAATAAATGGTAAAAGAATTGAGAAGGAAAAAAATAGTTTTTATTTGCAGATGACTAGATACATACAGTTTAAAGAATCTATAGGCCAACTGTAAGAATAAGAATTTTTCAAGGTCACTGGATTCCAAGGTCAATATACAAAAATTAATTTATTCCTATCATCACTACTGGTAACAAGCAAATACAAAATGAAATTTTACAATGATGTCATTAGTATAGTATCAAAAAGAGGTGCCTGGCTGGCTCAGTCAGTGGAGCATGAGATTCTTAATTTTGGCTCAGGTCATGATCTCGGGGTCATGAGATGGAGCCCCACATTTGGCTCCATGCTGAGTATGGAACCTGCTTAAGATTCTCTCTCTCCCTCTGCACCTCCCCCACCCACCTCGTGCTCTTTCTCTTAAAAAAAAGTGTCAAAAATATCTAATATATTGTTTTAAAAGGAACCAAATATATATAAGACCTCTCCTCTGGAAAATACAAAACATGATTGTTATTTTTTTTTTAAGATTTTATTTTTGGGGTGCCTGGGTGGCTCAGGTTTAAGCCTCTGCCTTTGGCTCAGGTCATGATCTCAGGGTCCTGGGATTGAGTCCCACATCTGGGTCCCTGCTCAGCAGGGAGCCTGCTTCCCCCTCTTCCTCTGCCTGCCTGTCTGCCTATTTGTAATCTCTCTCTGTCAAATAAATAAATAAAAATCTTAAAAAAAAAAAGATTTTATTTTTAAATAATCTCTACCCCCAATGTGGGGCTTGAACTCATAACCCTGAGATCAAAAGCCTCATGCTCCACTGACTGAGCCACCCAGGTGCTCCTTGAGATAAATTTTAGAAGACCTAAATGAAGAAATGAAGAGATATACTATGTTCATGGATTGGAAGATTCAATATTGTGAAGATGTCGTATGTTACTAAACTGATTTATAGATTCAGGGCAATCCCAATTACAATCCCAAAAGCTGTGTGTATGTCTGTATGCATGTGTCTGAATTAATAAATTGATTCCGAAGTTCACAAGGATGGAGTCTGACTTGTCCCTTGGCCAGAGTCACAGAAAACACCGTGCCCGCTCTTTAATGGTGGCATTTGTTGAAGCTTGTTGTGAAACCAGTCCCAAGGTTTTCACCTTAACTGTGCCCACCAGAGACTAAAATGAATTCACATACCTCATTGATGCTTTGAAGTCACATACCTCATTGATGCAGAAACTTGTCCTGGCCTGCTCCAGAACAGGAACTTCCCAGTGAACTGACATCTCCTACAAGTGTCCTAGATTAGCATCCTGCTCCTGAGTAATTACCTACCCTAATAGTTCAGGGTCAAAGGAACCAGTACACGCTTCTATCACAAGACGTCTGCTGCTCATTTAAAAATTAATTTCAGACAATAAAAGTCTGTATGAAAACAGTAGAAGTTGGTAGGGGATTGGGCACAGGTGTGTTCTTTCCACAGATCACCCTAGAGAGATGTTCAAACACCTTAAAAATCATGCTAGGGGGTGCCTGGGTGGCTCAGTTGGTTGAGCCACTGCCTTCGGCTCGGGTCGTGATCCTGGAGTTCCGGGATCAAGTCCCACATCGGGCTCCCAGCTCCATGGGGAGTCTGCTTCTCCCACTGACCTTCTCCCCTCTCATGCTCTCTCTCTCTCATAAATAAATAAATGCTTAAAGAAAAAATCATGCTAGGAACTTTGGATTTTTTCCTGACAACAGTGTGAGCCACAGCACATTCTGAGCAGGAGAAGGTCATGGTCAGATCTGTGCTCTAGAAAGACTCTCCTGGCTCCCTTGTGGGGGCTATGTTGAAGGGGGAAAGGGTGGAAAGGAGAGGCCTGGATCAGGGCAGGGGCTGCAGGGAGGGAAAACAGCATGTAGAAGGCCCCAGGAGAGACACTCCCTTTGGGTCAGTGCCTGGTGTCAATCCTGCCTCGATTTTGGCATTGGCTGGGCAAGGCCTGCCCCCTGTTCCCTGCATCATAACCTCAACTGCAGCTTTCCAGTTAACACGATGGGCCCACATGCTCAGAGTTCTCACTTAGCTCACTTAGCAAGATGTAGATGTGATAAAACTGAGTGGAGACTCTAAACTTGTCTGCATGTTTGGATCTTCTATAATACCACGTTTTGATAAGGAAAGACGAAAATCACAAATATGGTTGCCAACCCCCCCTGAAACTGATAGATGTTCTGAAAGGAAAAGTTAGTGAAAGTTACTAGGATGTGGAAAGGGGAAGGGAAGGGTGAAGAAAACAAGGAGAGGGACATCTAGAGGCCTGGAGGGTCAGTGCAGGTGGCACCTCAGAGGGACAAGTTCTAGAAGATGCAAAGGGGAAATGGAGAGCAGGAAATGCATAAGATGTACAAAGTGAGGGACTCATCAATACCACCCTTATTTCTGACACCAACTGCAAGTCTGGGGGCCCCACAACCACCCCCAGTTTTGATAACTTGCTAGGACTCACACAACTCACTGAAAACTGTTATACTCCCTGTTACCGTTTATTATAGCAAAAGGATACAGATTATAATCAGCCAAGGGAAGAAGCATGGAGAACACAGCCCAGGAGAATTCCATGTGTGAGCTTCTGGCCGTCCTCTCCCTGTGGAGTCATGGACAGCATTAACTTCTCCCAGTAATGATAAGTAATAAACATATGGAGTATTGCCAACCAGGGAAGTTCACCTGAGCTGTGGCATCCGAAGATTTTAGTGGTGATAGGACATATAGACCAGATTTACCACCTGTGTGGCTGACCTTAGTTTCTAGCCCTTCCAAAGGTTCCACTGATACCACATGGCCCAATGGACCCTCACCATAAATTATATTGCCTGTGTAGATTATCTGGCCTGGCCTGAGACTCCATGTAAACAAAGATGTCTTATCTGGCAGGACATTCCAAGGGCAAAGACCAGAGCTCTGTTTAGGTTAATCCTTAGATGCATAGACAAGAAAAATTCCCAGGACTAAAGAGAGGAACAGCATTCAGCTAGAAGGCTATAAAATAAGGGAAACTCACTCATAGGCCCATTCTGGTGCAGTGTCAGTGCCACAGGGATGACAAGAAAGCCCCTCTGCCCATGATAGGTAATGAAGGTCTCCAAACTGTTGAGCAATATGATTTTATCTTTGGGGTTTTTTTGTGTGTGTGTTTTTTAAGATTGTATTTATTTATTTGATAGAGGGAGAGAGCACAAGTAAGGGGAGCAGCAAAGAGAGAGGGAGAAGCAGGTTCTCCACTGAGCAGGGAGCCCAAGGCTGAGATCAGGACCTAAGCCTAAGGCACATGTGTAACCCACTGAGCCACCCAGTGCCCCAAGAGTATAATTTTGAACCAGTAATTCTGACCTAGAAACTACCATCTAGTCCAGTGTGAACATGGAAAACATTATTTCAAATATGCAAAGATTCAAAATACTTAGGTACCAAGCACCCTTTCTGAAAAAGGTACTTAGGGACATACTTCAGCCAACCTAGGATGGAATTCCACAAAAAGTCGGTTCCTCAAGAGGGGGAACAGTGTGAAGGAGAGCAATGTGAAGACAGGATGAGAGGACAGCCCCTCAGCAGCCCAGAAATTAGCTTACGGGCCTAGAGCTGACTATTTAATAAAGAGAATAGAGAAAGAAAGAATGAGAATAGGAGCAAGAGCTGATGGTCTGGTCACATGGTGAGCTAGGCATTGGAGGATCACATCCAGCATTTGTGGTGAGAAACCAGCTGAGGGAAAGCTAAAAGCTTCATACAATAAAATGAAACTCTAAATGTGAGAAGATGGGGCGCCTGGTTGACTCAGTCAGAAGGGCATGCAACTCTTAATCTCAGGGTCATGAGTTCAAGCCCCATATTGGGCATGTAGTCTAAATGAATGAATGAATGAATGAATGAATGAATGAATGAATGAATGAATAGACTAAAAATGTGGCATGAAATGTAGCAATGTTTCGAACCACCAATTAATGCTACTGCTTCAGAATGCGGAGACAAAATTACATCTGTGTTATGAGTTTGCAGTGATTAGTATTTACCTTAATTATATACATATGTTATATTTTCATTTTCAGACTTAGTCTATGGACCAAGCACTGAAGACTTATTTTTTTTTTAAGATTTTATTTTTTTATTTGACAGAGAAACACATCTAGAGAGGGAACACAAGCAGGGGGAGTGAGAGAGGGAGAAGCAGGCTTCCTGCCGAGCAGGGAGCCTGATGTGGGGCTCCATCCCAGGACCCTGGGATCACAACCTGAGCCGAAGGCAGATGCTTAATGACTGACCCACCCAGGCACCCCTCAAGACTTATTTTAACCTTAGAAAGATACCATGGTGGGGCACCTGGGTGGCTCACTCAGTTAAGCGGCTTGCTTTTGGCTCAGGTGATGATCTTGGGGTCGTGGGATCACGCCCTGCAATGGGCTCCCTGCTCCAGGGGCAGTCTGCTTCCCTCTCTCCCTCTGTGCTCTCTCTCTCTCTCTCAAATAAATAAATAAAATCTTAGAAAGAAGAAAAAAAAAAGACAGACAGGGTGGCAATTTAACAATAATGGTATGGGGGATTGACCATAGAAGGTGGGGGAGTGGAGGACGGGGTAAGGCAGCTAATATACTTAATGGGCGCACTTGTCAGGAAGTTTAGGCAATAGACCTATTACCTAGAATGACAAAGACTACTGATAAACAGTAAAAAATAAATTCAAATCACTTGTAAAAGTTGAGAGTGGGAGAAGGACAGGATATAGAATACGAGATAAAGTCACATAAGGGGCAGGTCACAGTAAAACAATCAAAACAGAATATTTTTAAAAATTCAACTTAGGGGCGCCTGGGTGGCTCAGAGGGTTAAGACTCTGCCTTCAGCTCAGGTCATGATCTCAGGTCCTGGGATCCAGGCCCACATCAGGCTTTCTGCTCAGCAGGGAGCCTGCTTCCTCCTCTCTCTGCCTGCCTTTCTGCCTACTTGTAATCTCTCTCTCTCTGTCAAATAAATAAAATCTTTTTAAAAAAATTCAACTTAGTAGAAAGAAATGGAGGTAAAACCTCGTTATTTGGCATCCTGGCGTTATGCTGGAAGAAAGCAATGCAAAAGTAGTTGGAGTGGGAGCTGGACTGAAGCTGGGGGTGGGAAGGCAGACTTCAGTTTTTCAGTCTACCCACTTCTGTGTAGTCTAAATAATCCCCCCCACGTGCATATGTTACTCTTCCACCTAAAAGAAAGGAAAGATAATCAGGTCAGGCTGGCTGCTATGGCAGGAGAGAAGTAGAAGATGTTTTCAGATGTTCATTTCTTAATGAGCCCAAGGACCCGTATTTTCCCGGTCAGTTTCTATGTATCTGTGGATGGATATTGATTCCTGGAGTGACTCGTGTGTCAACATCCACTTGTGTTGTGTTTATGGACGATGACAAAGCTCCTAGTGCTTATTCACCTAAATAAGTGATTAGGTAAAGAAGTTAGCACAGCCTGGCTCAAGGCCCAAACCCCGTAGCGAACACGCGTCGGGAGATCGGGAGACTGGAAGTGTCAGCGCCACCTTCAGGGGAGGAGGGGTGGAGCCTGGCTGGTCCTCGAGCGCACTGGGGAAGGAGCCCAAGCAGGAAGCTTTACACCTGCCCTGGATCTGTGACACCCCCCCCACCCCCCGAAGAGTTGCGGCCCCCACTCAAGACCTCCCCTCCAGAGCAGCATTTCTCATCCCTGGCTGCTCACCAGAATCTTGTGGACGCTTTCAAAAGATGCCGTCCGGGCCACCCCAGGCCAGATGACGCACACACTCAGCCCCCGCGCCTGTTCTCTTTAAGCAGCCCTCTCCCTAACGTTGGCGATTCTGGCTGCCGTGTGCCCATTGCTCCGGCCGGGACACCGAGGCGTCGAGGGGCGGGTATTGCCGCAGCTCCAGCGCCAAAGATCCCTTACCCCTCTTCCTCCGCAGTGTACCACTGGGCGGAGATGCGCGCCAAGATGCGCCTCATGGGCTTCAGTGCGCAAGCCGTCAAGCCGCTGAACGAGGAGGCGGCCGCCGAACTGGGCGCCGAGCTGCTGGGCGAAGCCATCATCTTCCTAGTGGCCTGCGGCGGCCTGGTGCTGGAGTACTGGCGCCACCAGGCGCACCATCGGCGCAAGGAGAGAGATCGGCACGCCTCCTGGAGTGCGATGCGGGACGAGTTGGACCACCTGGCGCTGGCGCTGGAGGCCCTGCAGGATCGGGTGGAGGCGGCGCGGCTGCAGAGCTCGGTGGAGGAGCTGCAGGCGCAGATGCGGGAGGTGCGCGCGCAGCTCGGCGTCCGGGACCCGCCGGCCGCGCCCCGAGCATCGCCCAAGGAATAGGGGACCTTGCGCGGAATCTTGGTCTTCCATGCAGCTGTGGTCGGACTGTGAGGTCTCTGACGTGACCTGTCCACACTGTCCCTTTCTGAACTGGCCCAGCTGATACCACCCGGTCCTTTTAGGGGCAGAAGGGAAGCTTGGACTGGGGCTGAGGCAACCGGGCTTTTGGTTACCTCCCGACTAACCTGCCCCGTGGTACCTTCCACAGGGACTCCTCCACCCACTAGTGGAACGTCCCAACAGGAGTCCTCTTGCCCCTTCCTCCCGCTCACCCTTCCCCCAACACCGTCCACTGGTTTAGCACTGTCATGGAAAGGCATTGTCTTCCTTTGGATCCACCCACCCAGTACTAGGTGGGTTAGGACACATGGACCTAGCTAACTCATTCTGTCACTCACACCTATTATCTGAGTGGCTTCTCCCCCTCCCCCTATCCATTACACCAGAACACCCTTTCCTCTTTCATCAGTAGAGACCATTGTAACAAAAAGGCAAACTCCCAGGGGACTTGCAGACCCCGTCATTTTCCATCTACCTCACTTTGGAGGGGACAGACAAGGATGTATCTTGGAGTATCTTAGCTCAAGTTCCCCCTGTGGCTTCTCTGCTTTGAGTCCGCGATCCATTGGTACCTCAGTTGGTCATCCCAACAGATACCCCAACTTTAGTCTGTGCCACAACCCATGGAGAAGCTGTACAGGGTCTTCCTCTGCCTTCTGTGGTTTGTTCCAGCTGCAGTTGGTCCTCTAGGGTAGAGAAATCAGTCCTGCCTAGGGATGAACTATTCTGTTTTGGTCTTAGCTTTACCTCTCTGAAGTTCTGGAACTACTGTTGTCCTTGTCCATTGTCTTCTACTAGCCCCTCATAGGAACCCCCACCTGTTCCCCTACTCTGTGGGGCACCTGTCATCCCCCATCTCCTATCCAAACCTGCTCTTGAGTACTCAGGGACTCCTTCTTCCTTTTTACCTTTGGACTGACTGCCCAGCCCCCTCACCTCCCTTCCCACAAAGGCTTCCTCCAGTGGGACCACCTGCCCTCAGCTCTGAAGTTCCCCACCCCCATCCAAATGGAAAATTCCAACCAGGCAAGGTTATCTACCCCACCCACCCCCCTGCCAACCCACTGAACTCCTGAAGGGGGTGTGTATGAGCTCTGTGATTTCTGAATTCTGGTTTTTTTTAAGACTGTAAGTTTCATAATTAAATGAGCTCTGGGGTAAAGAAGTCATCTTTAAGAATGTGTGTGAGAAGCATGGCATACATCTGCAAAATGGGTACAAGGCTCATTGGTGTTAGCAGAGAAGCTGGGAGGATTCCCATAGGAACTGGGCAGAGTCATCCTTTAAGTGGTTTTCCAGACAGGGAAACTGAGGCCCCAGGGTAGCAAAGGGACTTTCCCCAATACCACGCAGTAAGAGACTGTCCTTTAGCTTTCTCAGAGTGGTAGATCAGTTGCTGGAGCCTGTGGGAATGGGTACAGGTGCAGGGTGGGAAGGAGGGAGAGGAGGGGAAGGTGGATTACTGTGGGTGGGGCAAACCCTCCATCCTCGTCAGAGCAGCCCTCTGAATCAATCCAGAAACCTTCACATTTATAAAAAACTGGCAGATTTATTCCATTGGGGCCCATTTTCAAGAAGCTAAAGGTGAAGGTGGGTGAGGAGAGGTTTCCTCCCCTTTTCCTTTCTCCCTTATCTTACTTTCCCCAGGGAGTAAAAATGGCCTGGACCCCAAAACCTACCAAAATAAAAAACCAAAAAACTGAGGTTCCAAAAAGTTATAGCCTCTTAATTCCTCATAGAAAAGGGGAAGGAGCCAAAGGGAAGGGAGCTCCGGGATGAGGGTGGGGAAGGTGCCCTCAACCAGGTGAGCCATCCCCCCCCTTTAAATAGCTGCTCCAAATGGGACAAGCCTGGGGTACAGCATTTAAAAACTCCCCACACCCCAATTTTATCAAAACCAAAGAGAAACAAAATTTCCCTTCCCCCAACCTAAATATATATATATATTTTTTCTTTTTTTTCTTAAAAAAAAAAACAAACAAAAATTTGAAGGCATTAAGCATTAAAGTGAATCTAGAACAAGGGAATGTGAAATTCCCTCCTTCCTTCCCCCTTACTCTGTGGTTAATTGGTACATCCCCAGCAGAGGAACCAGCCCCAAGGGGATGGCAGAGGGGAAGGACCAGAGGGAGCAAAGGGTGGGGCCTCCCCAGCCAATCAGCAGCCAGTATGGGTGTGGTCGTGGAGGCCAAGGAAGCCACACCCCTTTAGAATTTTCCAAGTAGGACGGGGAGTGGGGAAGATGTATTCCTGTGTAGTCTTCAGATAATTCCAAGTCAAGCTGAGGGGGGGGGGGGGGGGGGGGGGGGGGGGGGGAAGCGGGATGACAGGCAAGATGTGCGGAAAGGAGGAGGAGGTATGGGTTCTTCTGGGGCCCTGTGGTCAGGGGGAACCCCGTTTCCTCAGCTCCTGGACAAACGCTGGAAGGAAATAAGGGGCAGAGGTCAGGGGCAGAGCCTCTTCCGCCTTCCCTTCCAACCAGGGCCCTTCCAGGAGACAGAATGCCTCCAAAATATATGCTTAAAATAAAAAACAACCTCACCTTCAATGATTTCCTCTTTTACTTTCTGTAGTTCCTTCCTCACCTCTTCCAGAAGCTCCTGGAAATAATGGGGTGCAATCAGGCAGGGCGTGTGGACTTGCAGAAATGAAGCTGCCCTTTCTTAATGACTGAATGGTCAGAGGAGGAAGGTTCAAGAACCCTCTCCCCCCCCATAGACACACACAGTGACATCACTGGTAAGGCCAACAGAGTGACTAGAGAATTCTAGGGGGAAAATCTGGATTCTTGGAGCCAGTGAAAAGGGTTGGAGAGCATCCAGTACCAGAGCTGGCAAATACATTCCAGTCTCCTGCCAATTCCAATTGGTGCTGGCTGTGTGGGCTAGTGTGCTGGAAAGGACTCTGGGTACTCATCAGGAATGAATGCAGTGATAGATTTGTAAGGTCTGTCACCGGCGTTGGAAAAGGAGGCTGTGGTATGTGCATCATCCCTGATCTGGTTCAATCTCTCCCTTTCTCAGGCTGGAAAACTGCGGTTTTTGAGGACTTTTCATAGAATCACAGGGCAGGTCGGTATTAGAGTTTACCCTAGATCTCCTTTCTATTTTTTTTTTTTAAGATTTTATTTATTTATTTGACACACACACAGAGAGAGAGAGATCACAGGCAGGCAGAGAGAGAGGAGGAAGCAGGCTCCCTGCTGAGCAGAGAGCCCGATGCGGGTTTCAATCCCAGGACCCTAAGATCATGATCTGAGCTGAAGGCAGAGGCTTTAACCCACTGAGCCACCCAGGCGTACTAGATCTCCTTTCTAAATCCCAAACTTCACCTTGGGGCCCTACCCCAAGCTACCTGTTTCACTCTCTCCAGGTCTGACTCATCACTGGAGCTGGGAGTAGAGGGGTGGGCCTCAGAAGTGGTCACAGAAGAGGACTTCATCCTGGGAGAGTCGGTGTGATTTGGAACAGAAATAAGGTTAGAGAGAGGGTTAGCCTTCCCTGCTTTCCATTCCAGGAGCCCTACTGTGTTCCTTCCAATAAGGGAAGAAACACAAATTTGGCAAACCTCATCTATTTATGGCGGGTGGGCAGCATGGATGGCCCACCTTGGCAAGGTTGTGCTGTTCTTCTCCCAAGGTCTCCGCACAGGTTCTAGGGGAAACGTGACAAATCAGGAAGATCAGGGACAAGGAATGCCCCACCTCCATCTTTCCCCCCAGCCCCATCAGTCCCTATTCAAAGAGACTACAATCCCCATCATTGTTTGCAGACTTCCCCATGAGGGGGCGTTCCCCGTGAGAACAGGGTACCCTGAGACTCAAGTTTCAATTGGTGAGTATTCCGGCTCACTCACCACTCTGGGCTGGGACTCTGGCCTCTGACTCCTCCTGCTGGTGGGAAATAAAACTGTCATGAGACGGATGGCTCATTCTCCTCCCTCTGGCTTCAAACCCCGCCCATTCCTAGCACATCCCTGGCCCACCCCCATCGCCCTGCCCGAATGGTACAGCCTAAGGTGCGGATGGCAGGAAGAGCCCCTAACTCACATTGGCAGATTCATCCTTGGGGGGTTTCTCCCCAACTTGTGTGGCTTTCCTTCTGCAGGAGGGACAGGCAAAAACAGATGACTTCAGCCCTCCCTCAGCCACTCAGTAATTCTTACCAGAGTTCTAGAAAGGTGGAGTCTAAGGTGTAGAGTTCTGGAATTCTCCATGGCTAAGGAAACTGGAGTTTTATAAGTTAATGAAGAGTGCTGATCTCCAACTGCGGTGAGGGTTTATGATTCTCACATTTAAGAATCACAAAATTCTAAGCGTGGGAGGGGGGCTCTGTCTTAGACAGCTGAGATTCTGGGAATCCGAGTTTCCAAGCTTCTGAGGCAGGCTCTCCTAAGGGGAGACCTCCTGAGGTCTAGAATTCTGGGTTTCAGAACATTCTGGAGGCTCCCTAGGTGGTTCTGAACCTCAGCCATCTCAGGGGAATGGAATCTCCAGCATTATATCCCAAACCTTCCTGTCAAGAGGGAACTTTCACCCAAAGAAACAACAAAGCCAGAATCTGAGCCCTCCCCCAACCTCGCCCTACTGAACTGGAATCTCCAGGTAACTGCGGTTGGTCCTGGTCGGTCGGAGGGATTTCTTCCCAAAGCTTTCTAAGGCATCCTGGCTCAGGCTCACCTCCGGGCCAGCATGGCGTTCATCTCTTTCATCAGCCCCTCACCCGTGCTCCGACTGCTTTCTGCTTTGGGGGCTGAGGGCCCCCCTGAGGCCTCCTCCTGCTGCAGAAATTACAAAGAGGGAAGGTGCTTTATGGGTAGGCCTCTTGACATGCCCCCCCCCTCCTATGACACCCCCATGCCTGGCAATTCTGGCTTCATCCCATTATTCCATTAGGGCCGTCACCCCACATCCTGCCCTGCATGGCCCCCTCACCTTGCTGACTTTCCTGAGTTTGGCTCCAGCAATGGCTGCTGCAAGGCCTGGAGCCCCTGTTCCCCCACTACTGGGGCCTTGTGCTGTGGGGAGAGGGGGTGCAGGGGGCGGGCCTCCCCCTGCTCCCTGCCCTGCGGCCGAGACCCCTGAGGGGGCACCAGAGGGTGGGGGGGGGCCAGGAGGAGGAGGAGGTCCTGGTGGTGGGGGTGGTCCCCCAGCTGGGGGAGCAGGTGGGCCTCCTGGAAGAAACACAGAAAAGGAGGGTGCTGAGGAGCCTCAGTCCTTGCTATCCAGCTGGTGTACCCCCTCCTCGGGAAGCCCTCCCATCCCTGGTCCCTGTCCTGTCCCCTGCTCCCCCATCCCACCAAGGCCACCGAGCAATCACCTGCATTAGATACTCGGCGCTCCATGTGCTCTAGTGGGCCCGGCTGCTGCCTGAGAAGGGGTGATGGAACAGCCATCACTCAGGGCCCCAAGGATGGCCAGCAACTCCTGGCTCCTCTCCCAGGTTTGCAGGGAGGCAGACTGCCAATCCCAGCCCTCGCCTTCCTCCCCCAGGGGCCCAGGAAAGAGGTTGGGGGGGAAGGGCAGGGACAGAGTGGGACCAAGATGTGAGCATCCCAGCCATCAGACTGTCAAGAACATGTGAATTACAAAATGCCCCACATCTTTTAACCAACCAACCTTTGGACTCGGGGAATGTGGGGGACCAGGACTTGAGGGGTTAGAAGATTCTGCAACTCTAAGTGGGGGAACTTCTTGGACTCCAGGAGGTGGAGCTTCCTGAAAGCCCTTCATTTCTAGCCCCACCACCTCCGGGAGTAGTAGGAACATTCTGGCAAGTGAACAGTGGAACGTTCTGGACTCTGGAATTCAGGGGTTCTGGAACATCCTAGAACTTTGGTGCTGGTAAGGTTCTCCACCCAGGGGCTGCCCCACCTTTTCTGCTGCTCCACCTCCTCCGGGGTAGGACCGTTTTGGACAGACCAGGTGGACAGCGCCGCAGGTGGTGGGGGTGGCGGGGCCCCCCCTCCTGGAAAGCAAGAGTAAAAAAGTGTGGTGAGTCAACCCCAGAACTCTGCCCCACCCCATGACACTCTCCTTCAGCTTTCCCAGGAATCCCTCCCAGAGGCGCTCATTTCCTTCTTCCTCCAGGACCCTGACCCTCGGGCTGTGGTGTGGGATACAGGTCAGGTCAGGGTGTGGGACGAGGGTCAGCACCAGCCTCCCTTGACTGTGCAGAAATGAGGCCAGTGCTGTGATGATTCCCAGTGAGAGCCCACAGCAAGCAGCCACTTGCCCCATGTCTTGCAGACCAGAACTTGGGTGAATAAGACCGATTTGGGCTGATCTCTAGCCGCCACTCAGACCCCAGCCCAAGAACGCTTGCAAGGTTGGGAGTCTCGTCCTCCCTCCACAACTCGAACCACCCACCAGATTTTTCTGTGCCCCCAGCCAAACAAGCCCTTCCCCGCTGGCACTAAGCTTGCCCCAGGAAGCAAACGCCTCTGCCACTAGGGGGATGTGAAGTCCGACAGCAGTCCTCCCAGACCCTGGGTGCCCCGTGGTCTCATAAAACCTTGCTCCTCCGAGTCTGTGGACTGATAGACTCATTACTAGGGCCCACATTACAAATGCAGAGGTTAGGGCTGTGCCCTGGGGCCCATCTGAACCAGAATCTGCCTTCCACCTGCCCCGGGGATGCCCATGCCTGTTTATGTTTAAGAAATCCCACCTGGAGATCTCTTTCTCAATAGTGAGGCCAGAAAACTAACTAATGACCCGTCACTACAATGGCTACCTAGTAAAAGGGTGCATGGAGCCTTCCATGGGTTAGAAGGATCTGGATCTGGATCTCGATGGGGGAGGCAGGCCCCTGGGAGTGTGTGTGTGTAAAAACATCCCTTTAGCGTTTTATACGCGGGCAAGCAGGAGCCTCAACAAAGTCCTTACCCTAATTCTCCACAGGACCAGTGCAGGAGCAGTCAATGAGAATGAGGGATAATCTGAGGAACACCCACTCTCTCACCTTCTAGTGCCTCTAGGGCGCTGGCCATAGCCGCGGCGAACTGCGCAGCATCCTCCTTGCTCCCGAAGTTGAGGCCCCAGACCTGGCGGGCATCACGCCACTGGTGGAAGCTGGGGGTGGCCTGGTTATACTTGATACCCCGGACGATGGCACAGTTGATAACCACCTTGGCGGGAAGGGAAACATGGGTGAGGATGGGGGATGCAGGGGTGGGGGCCGCAGCCCGCACAGGGAGTGGGAGAGAGAGAAGGGAGCAGAGGCTTCACCTGCTGTTCTGGCTGCATCTTCCAGCCGACCACCCGGAAAGAATTGGCTGTGGGGTTGTGGTAGATCTGGACACGGCTGAAAGCCTGGGGGCCCGTGCCTGCCGGCAGCCATCGCTTGTTGCTGTCATCATAAAGCATGACAGTGGCCCAGCTGGAGCAGATAACCGTCTCACTGCAGGGAGGAGGGCAGGGCGAAGGGCGGGTTAGTGGGGGGGGCCGTCACCTGCATCTGGGTCTCTCAGGGACACTCAGAGCTGCCCGGCCTGTGAGGGGGAGGGAGATACCCCGAGAGGGGAGAGGGTCAGAGACAGGACACCCAAGCAGAGCCTGGGAAAGAGAAGCAGACAGGTGGGGACAGAAAGAGACAGACTGGAAAGGAGACAGACACACAGGCAAACTGGGAACATGAGGGAGAGGAAGAGTCAGACAGATAGAGGGGAAGAGACAAACATACGGAGGAACGGATGTGGGGAGAGGGGGGAGAAGGGAGAGACAGACAGTCAGACCGGGAATGGAGGAGGGAGCAAACTGGCACGGAGGGGAGTCAGACAGACAGGCAGATGGAGGAAGACAGAGTCGGGGGACAGACAGACAAATGCAGAGGGTCACAGGGGAGACAGTGGATGAGGGGACGCAGAACGGGACGGTGGAGACCCAGAGGAGCTCTGGGCAGCACTGGGGACTAGCCCCTGCCTGGTGCTCTCAAACTCGGTTTCCCTATCTCTACCAGGGTGCTTGACCAGTCCCCCAGCCCCCACTCCCTGTTCAGGTCAGAAGAGGAAGCCGAGGCTCAGGGAAGGGAAGGGCGAGGTCTGCAGTATGCTCAGCATGGATGCTAGATCCCAGGCTCTTCCGCCCTATCCATCCGGCTCCCCCTGGCACCGGCGGCCATCAGCAGACACTCCCTGCTCTGTCAAGCCGAGCTCTTGGGCAATGATCCAGACAACCCTGGCCTCCCCTCCAGGGCAGGAGACGGTCCCATCCCCAGACAGTGTCAACCTAAGGCCAGGGCTGGCGTGTGCAAAAGGAGCCCCTGCCCTGGCCTGGGGATCAGGGAGGCCTTCTTTGAGAAAGGGACATCTGACTCAGGCTTGGCGGGGAGGGGTCAGGAAACTGGTTCAGAGTTCAGGATCTAACATCCACAGACCTGGGTTCAAGTGTGACTCAGGGAAGCCACGTTCCCACCCAGGTAACCCTTCTTCCTGGCCAGCATGTGGGGGTCTCCCACTGATTCCCAGGGCAGTGGGAGGAATAAATGGAGTCTAGGCACAGAAAGCACCTGGCACAGTGCCTGACACCTACTGAGCGCTCAGGACCCGTCAGCATCCCTTTCATGGCACCCTGAACAGACACCACTGGGGACCCCCCACCAGTCCTTCTGGGCTGGTTCCAAGCCCCCTCCCCCAATAAGGAAATTCGGGCTTCCAGATGGGGGTGACTTGCCCAAGGACACACACAGACCAGGAGGAAGCACTAGTCCCACCCCATCCCCCAGCAGCCTTTTTCCTGAAAAGAGGAAGTTGGTAGTTAGGGGTTTCCGGGGAGATAAATTACACCAGGCAACGGCTCTGTCTCCGCCAGGGCTGGGGGCTGGGGCATGACACTAACCTAGTAAAAGGCAGGGCAGGAAAAGCCCCTCAGCAGACCCAGCTCGGAGGTCAGGCCAGGAAGCTGAGCACACCCACCCCCTTCCTCCACTTAAGTTTATACAATTGAGGCACCTCCCTCTTACCAGCCCTTCTGCTAATCAGGCACTCTAAGCCTTTTCCAGAGACACTCATTTTACTCTCACTGCAACCGTCCAAGCTGGGCTCTGTTTCATCTCCGTTTTGCAAGTGAGGTCTGTAACTGGAGGCCCAGGAGAGGTTGAGTGACTTGCCCAGGATCACCCAGCTGGTAAGCAGCAGAATGAGGCTTTGAACCCAGGCCACTGGCTCTCAGGTCCCAGTCTTAACCACCAGAGACTGCGTGGGCCCTACCCAACCGTCAGGTGCTGTTTCCAGACAAGTGCAGCCTCGGGGACTGTTTCTGGCTCCCACTGCCCCTGGCAGGGCAGGGTTAAGACCTCGCCCACACCTGCCGCCCACACCCAGGGCAGACTCTGGCGGGGAGCCCAGGCCTAGAGTTGCTACCCCACCCTGGCTGCACTTTGCTCTCCCAAGCAGCCTTGCCCTGCTGAGTGTCTAGCCTGGCTGGAGAACTGGGTGTCTGCTGAGTGACCCCAAGCTGGTCCAGCCCTTCTCCAGGTCACAGTGTCCCCATTAGAGCACAAGGAGCCTGTTAGAATGCAAGTCAGATCGTGTCCCTCCTCTTCTCGGAAAGCTCCCGTGGCTCCCCACAGAATAAAACCCAAGTTCTCTCTGTGGTCTGCATGAGCTGTATGATCTCTGATCTCATCCCTTTCCTCCCTTAAGCTTACTGTTCCAGCCCCACCACTCGCTCTGTTCCAGCCCCACTGGCCTCCTTGCTGCTCCTCAGCATTGCCACACAGATTACCCCCTCGGGCCTGTGCGTTTGTTCTTCCTCAGCCTGCAGTCTCACCTCCTTCAGGTCTCCGCTTATCTGTCACTTCTTCTGAGAAGCCCTCCCTGACTACCCTACCTGGAAAAACCCCTCCTTCCGGTCCCAGGTTCCTTTTTCACAGCAGGGATCCTGCCTGACAGATCCCTGTCTCCCCTACCAAACTCTCAGAGCAAAGATTCCTTTTCTTTTTGTTCCCTGCTGCTGTTGTTCCTACAACCCAAAATGGTGCCTGGCACATAGTAAGGTTACTCAGTAGTCACCAGATTAGCCACTCAGTTGTTCATTGTTAAAAGGAAAAAGTGTCAATGAAGGCGCTGCCGTTCCTAGGTTAGCTTGCGTCCCAGACACTGTTTTAGGTACCGCCCTCCCCATTTGTGCATAATCTCATGGCATGGGCTCTGGTGCTCACCCTTTTAACAGATGAGCGACGGTGGGCACAGAGAGGTGAAGACACTTGTCCCAGATCATTCAGCAAAAACACAGAGGGACTCATATTCAAACCCTGGTCTACCCGAGTTCTTAACCTCATTTAAAGATGAGGAAATAGCTAAGCTAAATTTTTTTAAGAGGCGAAGCAGAAACTGTTGTGGATCAGAGGTTTTTAAAAAGAAAAGGTGAGGGGCTATAAATACATCTGCACCCGAGGGTGGGGGTGTGTGGCCCTGCCTCAGAGGAGGGCCAAGGCTGGAGGGGGGGCGGGGCGGGGCTGAGGAGGGAAGGGGGAAATGGATGTTTTGTGCCGTTTACCCTTTTGAATTGCTTATTTCTTCTCTCTTTTTCAACCATGGGGCCCGGGTATTAGCTAGAAAACACTAATTCATTACTTAGATTCAAAAAATACTCTAAACCAGGCAAAAGCTTAAATGGAAAAATCCCACAGTCCAGGAAGCAGGGAGTGGGTCTGAAAAGGGGGTGCGCCTGATTCCCACAGGCTCCCGTCAATTTGACAGGAGACAGCCTTTATTCCCAGCCAGGTCGGACCCCACACCTCCCCTAGAAGTCCCTAGGTTCTGGAAAACTCTTGAACATGTGGTAGATGACAAAGGGTGCAAGTCACTCCCTTGCTATGTGGCTTCACATCTCTGAGCAGCAGTTTCCAGCCCTGGAAACCAGAACTTACTGGGTTTGCTGTAAGGATTCAGAGGTAAGAAAAGCCCTAAGCTCAGGACCTGGAACTTGGCACAGACTCTGCTCAGGCAGCTGAGCATCAAAACAGGAGGAAGAGGGTTTCTCATCACCGGAGGCAATCAAGCATAGTCACTCTGGTTTACTCAAGCCTTCCAGATTAGAGACTTGCCCTTCCCTCACCCCTTCATCCCCCAACCTTAGGATTTTGCCCACAGCCTCTTTAAACCATAAAACTTGTAATTCACCCACAATGACAACCCTTCCAAACTGCAAGTCTTTGAAACAAGCCTGGGTAAGGAACCAGATCTAGGGTCTTTGGGTTTGTGTGGCTTCACTCTCGTCCCTCCTCCCAGATAAGCCTCAGTTTCCCACAAATGAAAAGGAAGGTAAAGGGTTCTTTTTTGCTTATCTGTACTATCTTAAGTGTTCATATAGAGAAAACATGTTCCATGTGGTTTTATTTTCCTTTTTCTGTCATAGCATAATAATCTGGAGACTGCCCTAAATTCAAACCCAGAGTTGCCTACTTCCAAACTGACTTTAGTAAGTCATTTACCTAATTTCCGTGTGTCTCAGTTGTCCCATGGAGGGGGGCAGTCATAATATAGTGCCTGGCACAGAGTAGATATTTGGTCTCTTAATATTCTTTAAACAAAATTTAAGGTAAAAATAA
Source organism: Spilogale gracilis (assembly GCA_004023965.1). Classification (NCBI taxonomy): domain Eukaryota; kingdom Metazoa; phylum Chordata; class Mammalia; order Carnivora; family Mephitidae; genus Spilogale; species Spilogale gracilis. The sequence continues at coordinate 56,745 of PITA01007422.1, forward strand.
TTACTGTAACTGAAAGAGGAAAGAAATGGACCCAAATACTTCACCAGTGCCTTCTGTCCTGAGATTCTCAGACCTCTGCCCCCTTTCTCAGGCTTCCCAGAATTCCAGCTGAGTCCCGCACACAGCAGACACTCAACAAATATTTGTCAAACTGGGAGAAAAAGAACTATATCTTGTAATTTTCCATTTTAACAACCTGTCTTCCAGCTGCCCCTGGCCAAACCAGACAGAAATCAGAGATCCCCTCCCCTCCCTCAATACTGCCTGTGAACTGCTGAGGGTCTTGGGCCAGACCTTTCTCTCTTTGAGACTCAGTTTCCCCAGCTGCCCTCATAAAGGGGCATGGGTCTTTTTGAATCCTAGCAGTCCTGGAAGAGGGGGCACAGCCCAGCAAGTTGGGTGTGGCCCATCAGCCAGGAAGACCCCTCAGGGAGGTGGGAGGTTTGGCCGCATCCAGCAGTAAGTAGGGGGGCCCTGCGAGAGGACCAAGGCCTCCCAGACTGGGGCGGGTGTGTGTGTGTGTGGGGGGGGGAGGCCGGCCCAGACACTGCTCCTGCCCTTTTACGGTCTCACTGTGAGTGAGGCAGCACTAACTCGGACATCCGCCATCCGCCTTCCACGGTGCCTGGGACCGGAAACGCGAGGGTGGGGGGCGAGGGGCGGGGCTGGGGAGTAGTGGGAGAGGAGAGTCCCCTGGGAAGAGGGTGAGGGAAGTGAGCCTGGCTCCGGAAAAATGCCCCCTTTCCAGGGCAGGCCTTGAAGAGATGTTGCTATAATGGGGGTAGGCAGGAGACCTTAAGGGAATCTGTGGGTGCCTCCTGGCTCCAAATCTTCTAACACTTTCACATCAGACGGAACACATGCGGAGGGGACTCTCTAATGGTCATAAAAAGCAATGCCACTCTTGATGTCAGAGGGCAGAAGCATGAGAACGTAAGGGAGAAGTGGAGGATGTGGGCACCAGGGGGTTAATCCCAGTGTTCCCGGGAGGCCTCCCCCTCAAGCTGGGGGCTTTGGGGGCAGGAAGTCCCTGAGAGAGTGGAGGAAGGGAGATAGTATTGTCAGGCTCAGGCCCCAGGGGAGACATTACAAGGGGCCTGGAGAGGGGAGAGTGGGGGAGGGTCTACTCCGGTCCCCCCACCTCCGTCCACACTGGCCCGCCCTCAGGTGAGCCCAGGGGTTCCAAGGGAGGACAGAGTAAGACAAAACCCTTCGGTCCTTTGGGCCCCCCAACTCCAGGATTAAATTCCTGGGAAGATAGGTGGAACAGTCTTGGAAGCCTGGGTCCCCAGGGGAGAAGGCTATGACCTTGAAGCTTTACAGCGCCCCCTCTCCAAACCCACAGCTCCGGATGGCCAGGAAGGGGGGCGGTGGTGAGAGTAAGGGGAGGCGCGTGGTGGGGAAAGCAGCCGGCCCACAGCACTCCTTGCCCGCCCCCCCCACCAGCTGTCTCGACAGGTGAGTCAGGAAGACAAAGGCCCCTCTTCCCCCAGCTGCCGCGCCCCCTCCCACTCCAGGACCGCGCAGGTGGGGGCGAGGGGCCGCCCTTCTGGCCCGGGGCCCGGGAGCCGCCCTCCGCGCTGAGCGCAGGAGCTCTGTCCTAGGCACCGCTTGTTTTAAGCAGAATGTGGGTGGGGAGCGGCGGGGGAGGGGAGTCCCCAAGCCAGATCCTTGAGGCTGCATTTGAGTCCGTCCGCACCAACCTCCACAGGACGACGACAGCCCCCCAAATTTAGGGGGTTAAGTACCCGAAGTTAAGAAGCGAGGTCCCACTTGGGAAGGCTTTTTACAGCGCCACGTAAACAGAGACCGTGCAAACCAAGGTCTACGTCTCAAATCTCTCTTCCAGGTCCCAGGGACCCCCAAACCGATCCCCCATCCCACCCGGAGCCCAAGTTGAAATCTGGGGGGAGTCTGAGCCTTGCCTAAATCCTGGCCTCCAAACCGGGAGTATCTGCCAACTTGGAGGTTCTCGTGAAAAGTCTTTAAGAAATTCGGGAGTCATCGGAGCGCCCCTAAACCTGAGGGCTCTCAAGAGAACCTCACAGGCACCACCCCCAGCCTTAGGAGTCATGGCGAAGTGGTCAGTATTTGGAACTGGCCCAAGGGGGTTGGGCCTCAAATCCGAGGCCCCCAGTGCCCTGTCCCCAAATTCCAGCCTGGAGCAAGCTGGGGGAGGGGGACAAAGGCGAGGAGGGGAGCCCGCGCGGAGCGCGGAAGGGTTTGGAGGCAGTTCGAGGCTCACCTCATGGCTGCTCAGCGGGAGGGCGGCGCACCCACAGGTGGGTGCTCCCGGGGCGCCCCTGGCTCAAGGTTCAGGGGTTCGGGGCTGGCTCCAGATTCGGCTCAGTCTCCCCCAGGGTCCCGCCCCATAGAGTCCGGCTTCCTTGGGGGAACGTGGACCGGGCCGGGGCGGGTCCTCAGGCGCCTCCTGCCTCTGGAGGTTTGATCGGGGGTCCCTGCAACAAAAAGGGGGTGCGGCGTCCCGTCCCCGGCGCGCCCCCTCGGCCGGCAGCGGGTACAATGTTACTCTTACTACTGTACTTCTCTTCGCTACATTTCGTTCCAAAATTCCACTCCCCGCACCCACAAGGCCCTGCGCCTTAAAGGGGCCGCGGACACCTCAAGAGCGTGGGGTGGGGGGTGAAGGGCGCTTAAAAGGGCAACGCGGAACCCTAGACTTCCGCTATTTACCTCTTCCCCGACGTTACCGCATAGAGATGCACGCCGAGGGTCACCCCCAAATTAGGGGGCAAATTTGGTGGAGGGTAAGGGATCCTTCTTGATCCCTCGTTCACTTCCACAGTGGAAATTCTTAGGAGGATCTTAATGAGGACACAATTTTTTCTCACCCTCCCCAGCGATTTCTCCACTTCTTCACACTCTGCTCAATTTGGGGAGGGGGGCGAAGAGGATCCTCTGGTGAAGCATAGGTTCTCTCAAATTTTCGCCCTTGACTGCTACCTTCAGACCCGCAACGTCTCTCTTCTGTGCCAATTTATTAAGAGTTACTAAGGGGTGAGCCCCCTTCCCCAGCACCGGAGGGGGATGGGCGGGAAGGGCTCCATCCCTCTCATCGCCCCCCGCCCGCCCCGGGAAGGTGAGGAGGAAGTGGGCCGAGGGGGCGCGGCCGGCCGCTGACTCACAGCCGAGGGGTGGGGGTGGGAGTGGGACTCCTAGGTTCCCTAGTAGATAAAGCCCCTAGACCTCTCCCCACGCACAGCCCGCCGTGACTCAGTTTCGCCCGCAGAGGATGGCGGGAACATCCAGCAATAGGAGGGCGCAGAGGCAGGGGCACCCACCCTAGTGCTGCCTCCTGGGAACCCCCTCCCCCACGCCGCGGCTTGGAGCTCAGCCCCAACACCCTCCCGGCCTTCCGCTGCGGGTCTCGCGGGCCCCGCCCCATGTGACTCCACTAGTGGCCACTCCTCTCCGGTAGAGCGCCACCTGGCCAGGGTCAGGTGCCCTAGGCGTGGGCTGGCTGCCTGGGAAATCATCAGTTCAACGTTTACAAATGGGTAAACTGAGTCCTGGAGGTAAGGAATAAATCTGGGCCGTAGCCCTCTTGCCTGAGCCCTCAGAATCACAGTGGTGCCTGGGTGCCAGGTAGGAGTGTAAAACCAACAAGAGAGGGGCGCCTGGATGGCTCAGTTGGTTAAGCGACTGCCTTCGGCTCAGGTCATGATCCCGGAGACCTAAGACCTAGGATCGAGCCCCACGTCGGGCTCCCTGCTCAGCAGGAAGCCTGCTTCACCCTCTCTCACTCCCCCTGCTTGTGTTCCTCTCTGGCTGTGTTTCTCTCTGTCAAATAAATAAAATCTTAAAACAAAACAACCAACAACAGGGCCTAGCTGATCAGGTGAAGGAATCACCTCTCCCAGCCTTTATTCAAGCCTGGCCCCTCTACCTGATTGCTGTTCCGACCTCCTTCACCTCATCCTTCCAGGCCATGCTCTGACATTAATTGTTCTCTAAAGAACTGAGTAATCTCCCCTTCTCTCCAGTGCTCTGGGAGATCTTGAACACCAATCCACCTAAGTTATAATTATTTCCCACTGTGTCTCCTCAGCTGTGAATTCTTTGGGTATAGCGGTAGAGGTGATGAGTTTCTGTGCCTCACTCAATCTTGCCACTGCTGGAGCAGCAACTCGACATACAGTTATCCGACAGGATGAGAACCCCAGTTGTGTGTGACCTTGGGTAGTATTTATTTAAATCAGAGAAAAAGAGACGGTACACAAGCAGGGGGAGCGGCAGGCAGAGGGAGAAGCAGGCTCCCTGTGGAGTAAGGAGCCTGATGTGGGACTTGATCACAGGATCCTGAGATCATGAGCTGAGCCAAAGGCAGGCACCTGGGGGGATGCCTGAGTGGCTCAATTGGTTAAGCGACTGCCTTCGGCCCAGGGGCTCAGGTCATGATCCTGGGGACCCAGGATCGAGCCCTACATCAGGCTCCCTGCTCAGCTGGAAGCCTGCTTCTCCCTCTCTCACTACCCCTGCTTGTGTTCCCTCTCTCTGTCAAATAAATAAATAACTTTAACAAAAAACAAAGGCAGGTGCTTAACTGACTGAGCCACCCAGGCACCCCAGCGAAGTTCTCTATTAAGGTCCAAATAGTAAATATTTGGGGCATATCAGACATAGGGTCTCTTTCACATGTCCTTTTTATTCCCATCCTTTTAAAAATGTAAAAACTATTCTTAGCTCAGGTGCTGTACAAAACAGGTGGCAAGGGGCACCTGGTGGCTCAGTCATTAAGCGTCTGCCTTGGGCTCAGGTCATGATCTCAGGGTCCTGGAATTGATTTCCATGTGGCACTCTCAGCTCTGCAAGGTTGGTCGGCTTCTACCTGTCTTTCTGACTCTCCCTCCTGCTCATTCTTTCTCTCTCATTCTTTCTCTCAGGGTCCTGGGATTGAGTGTCACATCGGGCTCCTGCTTAACGGGAAGCCTGCTTCTCCCGCTCCAGTCCTGCTGCTTGTGTCCCCCCTCTTGCTCTCTCTCTGTCAAATAAATAAAAAAAAATTTTTTTTAATGGACGGCATAGAGAGACTGACACATGTACACAAGAAGACTGAACGAGGATTTTTGTGGGAGCAGCAATGTGAGAACAAGAAATTGGAAATTGTTTAAATGTCCATCAAAGGACTCCTGGATGGCTCAGTTGATTAAGTGTCTGCCTTGGCTCAGGTCATGATCTTGGGGTCCTGGAATTGATTTCCATGTGGCACTCTCAGCTCTGCAAGGTTGGTCGGCTTCTACCTGTCTTTCTGACTCTCCCTCCTGCTCATTCTTTCTCTCTCTCAAATAAAGAAATAAAATCTGGAGCGCCTGGGTGGCTCAGTTGGTTGGGCGACTGCTTTCGGCTCAGGTCATGATCCTGGAGACCCGGGATCAAGTACCACATCGGGCTCCCTGCTCAGCAGGAAGCCTACTTCTCCCTCTCTCGCTCCCTCTGCTTGTGTTCCCTCTCTCGCTGTGTTTCTCTCTGTCAAATAAATAAAATCTTTAAAAAAAAAAAAAGAAAGAAAGAAAATCTTTTTTAAAAAATATCCATCAAGGGTGCCTGAGTGGCTCAGTGGGTTAAAGCCTCTGCCTTCGGCTCAGGTCAGATCTCAGAGTCCTGGTATCGAGGCAGCATCAGGTTCTCTGCTCCGCAGGGAGCCTGCTTCCTCCTCTCTCTCTGCCTGCCTCTCTGCCTACTTGTGATCTCTCTCTCTCTGTCAAATAAATAAATAAAATCTTTAAATTAAAAATATATCCATCAAGAGGAGGATGGATCGTGAAAACCATTGTAGATCCCCTTGTCTGCAGTGCTGGGCAGCAGTGAAAAAAAATGAGGTGTGTAAATAGCATGAAAATAGTCTCCAAGGTATCACTGAGGGAAAAGAATAACTGCCAACTGATACACAGTATGAAAGAAATTAAGGAACTACCAAAGGTATCACATACATGTGTGTACACATGGAGTAAAGGTCTGGAAAGATCCACTCTAGACTCATTACAGTGGTTACCGGTAGGATAGAGAATGGGCATTGGATGGTCATAGACATCTCAAGATATCCCAAGCCTCATTTTGAAAATGCCAGTTTCTTTTTTTTTCCAAAAATTTTATTTATTTGAGAGAGACCACAAGTAGGCAGAGAGAGGAGGAAGCAGGCTCGCTGCTAAGCAGAGAGCCCCATGCAGGCTTCAATCCCAGGACCCTGAAACCTAAAGGCAGAGGCTTTAACCCACTGAGCCACCCAGGTACCCGAAAATGCCAGCTTCTATCCAGCCTCTAGGCTTCTGCACTGGCTGTGCCTCGGGACACTCTTCCCTGGGATATTTGCATAGCTGTCCCCTTCTCAGAGATCTTCCGTGCTTACAACCCTAGGTGGAAAACTGAGTGGCTAAGGGGTAGGAGGGAGAAAGACTTTTCATTTTTTAAAAGATTTTATTTATTTATTTGACAGAGAGAATTAGTACAAGCAGGGAGAGGTGCAGAGGGAGAGGGAGAAGTGGGCTCCCCACTGAGCAGGATCCCAGGATGCTGGGATCATGACCTGAGCCAAAGGCAGATACTTAACCGACTGAGCCATTCAAGTGCCCCAAGACTTTTTTCTTTTTTAAGGTTTTATTTATTTGATAGAGAGAGCACAAGCAGGCAGAGAATCACGCAGAGAGAGAGGGAGAAGCAGGCTCTCCGAGCAAAGAGCCTGATGTGGAGCTTGATCACAGGACCCGGGGATCATGATCTGAGCCAAAGGCAGATACTTAACCGACTGAGCCACCCTGGTGCCCCAAGACTTTTCATGTTTGTACACCATTTGGTACTCTTTGAATTTTGAACCAAGTGACATTTTTCCATTCAAAAAAAAAAAAAGAATACAATTTTTAAAAAAATGGTAGCCCCCATAGACATCTCATCAATCTGTCCTGTTTTATTTTCCTTGAGACATTTATGTGTATCTGAGATATTATCAGTTCCCTTGTTCACTGTATCCCCACATAGGAGGAGGTGGCCTTCTCCCCACCCCAATGTCCAGAGGCGAAGGGGCAGGATCTCAGTGGTTCCGCCTGGTTGATGGCTGTAAGCAGGGCCTGGCACACAGGTGCCCAATACATGTTTGCCAAATGACAAGACAATGTCTGGGTGGTTGTTGTTGTTGTTGTTGTTAAAAATGGGAAGGGAAGAGAAGCTTATTGAACTGGGTGATCACACAAAGGTCCATTCAGCTCAAAATATTTCAAAAACATTTGATTTGGTTTGGGGTGGTTCTTTCCTTCTCTCTTTCCTTCTTCTTCTCCTTCTTCTCCTTCTTCTTCTTCTTCTTCTTCTTCTTCTTCTTCTTCTTCTTCTTCTTCTTCTTCTGCTTTTTTTTTTTTCCAGTTCAGAGGGTGGTTGGAATTTCCCCTCTCATAAGACTTTCTGTGAGAGGGAAGTAGGAGAAGGGGAAATAAGCATTCTGGGGTTCCTCCATCCGTTTGTCTTCCTTCCGCTGGTCTGTGAGGCTGGGGAAGGGGAGGTTTTTTGGTTTTTTTTCTTTAATTAATTGATTTACTTATTTGACAAAGAGACACAGCCAGAGAGGGAACACAAGCAGAGAGAGTGAGAGAGGGGAAAGCAGACTTCCTGCTGAGCAGGGAGCAGGATGCGACTTGATCCTCAGACTCCGGGATCATGACCTGAGCTGAAGGCAGACGCTTAACCAACTGAGCCACCCAGGTGCCTCTGGGAGTTTTCTTCCTTAGTTGAGGCCCTGGCTGGGCAGAGGATTCCCAAAGGGCAACAGCTGTCAGGCCTCCAAGTCCAAGGAAGAGTCCGAAAGGGTACCAGTGGGCTCTTCTGCTCCATTCGGGCCCTTCTGTAACAAAGAAGGTGGAAAATGGCTGATAAGAACCTCTTCTTGGTTCTCAGTATTTGCTCTTCTCTATCCTGGAATCACCACTCCTGCTTTCCTTTGAGGGGCCGCCATCCTCCACATCCCAACCCATCAGGTTTGGGTGGAGTGGACCTCAGCCTCAAGTGCTAGGCATGTGACCCCAGCCTGGTCAGTCAGAGACAGGGTGACTGGTCAGACATGTGGTCCAGAACCAGCCGCTGAACCAGGGCTTCCGCCACTAGGAATCTGGTGGACCCTGTCCACTGGGGTGGGGTGGGTGTTGGCCTCCTGGGACTTGGGAGGCTAGCACTGCAACTCTCTGCTACCTCATGCAAGATCCTGCCCGCAAATGAAGTCCGTGATGAGAAAGTAAAACTAAGGTGGTTCGTGATGACATCATCTGACACCTGGAGTAGTCATTGCCTTCCATCCTTGAAGTCTTCAATTACAATTGCCTGACCCAGTAAGTTCCCTGTTTTGCTTTCCCAGGTGGAATTGGGTTTCTGTCAATTGCAAATCAGTCTTGACAAATACCTCCTACTGCTGCTGGGGAGTTATCATCAATCCACCCTCTCTGGGTTATTTACCTGAACTCCCTTCTTGAGCCCCAGCTCACTCCCTCCCATTTCCTCCCTGACTCCCATCCCCTGCCTTAGTTTATGTGGCTCTACCCACCACCTCTTCGGACAGTTCCAAATTCTGTCTGGGCTTGATTCACCACTTCTCCCATCCAAGACCTAAACCATGCTCAGAGATGTCCCCAGGTGGTTTCTGCAGCACATTCAAGGCTTGGGATTGGTCATAAACATTCCTGGAATTTTTCTGCCTTATTTATATATGGAGGGGGTGATGCTTGGGATGGTGGAGCTTTACAGAGTAATGGGGGGACACATTTCTCTGGAAGAGCCGTCTCTTCTCTGCTTCTGCTTCCCCCCTACTCTGCCCCCATCGTGTCTAGCACTACGTTTTAGGGCTAGAAGTGATAATTTATTCATATATCAGGCAAGTCCCTTGTCTCTCTGGCTTCAATTTCCCCAACACTAACGGAAGTAGGAGGGCTGGGTTACAGATTTCCAAGAGAAACATTCAAAAACATAGGGTCCTTACCTGCCAGCGGTGTCCTGAGGCTTGGTGGAGCTGAGAATAAGCTTCAGCAATGACAGTGGCCCTGGAGAGCAGAGAGAGGCCCTCAGGAGGGGACCCTCCTACCACCCCTCCCCCATTCCACCTCACCGCCCCCCCCACTCACTTGCAGTACAGCCCTCCCCCAGGAGGTAAATCTGGGATGTCCTCTGAGGCCAGAGTCCAGAAAACCGTGTTCAGGCTGGGGGGCTCCTGAGCAGACGAACACAGCTCTGAGAAAGAGGCAAGGATTATGGGGGTTTCCTTGCCTGCTGACTACCCCTCCCGCTACGCTCCTGGAGCCCGCTCACCCGCGACCCTGCGGCCCAGGGCTGCGTCCAGTGCCAGCTCCTTCCTGATTGTCTGCTCGCAAGGCCTCGGAGCCCCCGGGAAGCAGACCAGGATGCAGGTCATGTTGTCCAAGCTGCCCTGGAGAAAGTGGAGAAAAGGGGGCCTGGTAGCACACGGCTGATTGCCCCAGTATGGGGTTCCCTGCCCTTGGAAGCTGCGCTTCCCAACAATCTCAGCGTTCTAGCGCCCTCCTCCCGGGTCTGGTTAGGCCTATTTCTCTCAAGTCTCGCCCATCTGCCAGTCTAAACCAAGTGCTCCCACCAGGACCAGTCACCTAGACCACGCCCCCTCACTGTCCTAGCCTCGCTCTATCACAGAACTGTGGCCCTTCGCCGAAGCTCCTCCCACTCTATCCTGTTGCTTTTCCTTCTGGCGCTAATAATACCTCAGGACCAACTCCTAAAAAGCAGTCCCATTCCAAAAGACCACGTCCTTTCTCTTCAGTCCCTCCTACTCACCTATCCAGCACTATATGACCCTCCCACCTTGTTCAAGACAGCCCTCATTCTCCGCCCTCTCCATATTTTGGCCCTGCCCACTCCGGCAGGCCTCGCCCGTTAGTGGAGCCTTACCCTTCCTCTAGTTTGAAGGAGACTCTCCCTCAAAATCTCTCTTCCCTAGAGCCTTTAAAAATTATTCCCCTCAGTGACTCCAAGCCCCGCCCCCACCACCTTGCACAGACACGTGTCCAATAGCTGCGCGCAGAGAAGCTCCGGGGCCAGGCCTAAGCAGAGGCGCGATGCCACCAGTCCCGCCAGGGCAGCGCCAGACATCGCGTCCCACACACCGTCAGAGGCCAATAGTATAAACTCGTCCTCAGCCTGGCGAGCCAGGGCGGCCACTTCAGGCTCCGCCGAAACGAGCTGCAGCTCGGGGGGCCTTCCCGGAGCCTCTTTGTAAGCAAAGTCCCCCAGCGCTCGGGATACTGCCAGAGAGCCTTCCAGGCGCCGACGGCTTATGGTGCCTCCCGCGTTGTGGATGCGCTCCCGTTCCCGGGGCCGGAGGGGCCGATGGTCCTCGGTGCTGAAGGCCACGGCGCCGGCGCGACTCAGCATCGCTCGGGAGTCACCGCAGTGCGCCAGGTATAGAAAACGCGGGGAGACGAGCAACGCCACGGCGGTGGAGCCCCCCGGCTCGCGCCGAGGCCAGAGCGCACGCAGCCGTGCGTCTGCGCTCAGGAAAGCTCGGCGTAGCGCCCCGCGCACTTCTTCGGGTTCGCCAGGTGCGGGGCCCAGTGCCTCGAGCACGTGGTCCGGCAAGTGGCGCGCGCCGAAGAGGGCGGCTCGCGCCCCGCCATGGCCGTCGAGGACTGCAAAGAATGCCCAGCCTGGAGGTAGCCCTGGCAGCGCGAGCCAAGCGCAGTGCGCGTCCTCCATGTGCGCGCGCCAGCCTTGCACAGCGCTCGCCCCGTAGTGCAGGCCGCAAGACGCGGCCGCACCCCCGTGCGGCCGCTGGACGCATCGCGGCACGTCCAGGAGCGACTGAGGTCCGTGGTGACCCCTGTGCCCCTCCTCATCTTCCTCTTCTGACTCCTGTTTTTTGCAAGCTGGCCAGAGGAGACGCTCCAGCAGGCGGGCAAAGGCAGCCATCCTTCAACCCGTGGATCAGGAAACCTCCACCCTGTGCACCTGCCCCCACCCATTAATCCCTTCCACTGTGAGATTTTAAAGCACCTAAATCTCCTTCCTGTGCCCTTGACCTGCACTCAAATCGAGTTACTAAAAGAGATTGGATTCTTGGGTGTCCTCTCTCACCTTCAAAGTGATGTTTGGGATCTGGGTCACAGAAAAATATTAGTAGTAAACAGCACTTACCATGTGCTACCACTATTTACATCATCTCCGATTTACCGAAAAGGAAACTGAGTCACAAAAGAAGTAAACAGTATTGCAGGGAAACAACTCTAGAATTCATGTTCTCTGCACTCTTGCTTGGGGTCCCCAGCTTTGCTTCCTCTAAGATCCTCCTACTTCAGTGGTCCCACCCCCAGTTTCAAAATCTTAAAATCCTTTATTTATTCTGTTCGACCCCTCCACTTCTGGGTCTTGCCCCGGGACTTCGGTTGCTTCTGTTTCAGGTCCTACCATCCGTTCAAACAACCTCAGACGCGACTAATTTTCGCAGTTTTAGCTCCGCCTCTTAACTGCAGTACCAGTCCCCACATTCTGGCGAGTCTGGCCTCCTCTCGGTAGGTTACCTCTACCTTATGGGCCGCGCCCTCTCCCCTACCTGTACTTTCCTATTTTTTTCTAGCCCTGCTTTTACCTTCTTGGTCTTTGACCCCGCCCAACTACCTGCAAAATTCTAAATTAACTTAAGCCCCACCCAAGTGTGTGCCCTGCCCTCGTGTCAGACTTTCTGAGTAGTTTCTCCTACTCCCTACTGCACCCGCTCTGGGGTTCTCACTCAGACTCTACCTCATAGCGGTGGTCTTTATACCCTCTCCTGAATGCCTCCCCTGGCTCCGCCCCAACCCACTCTGAGATCCACGCCCTCGTTCTAGGCGCCTTCAACCATTCTCCCCCCGCCAAGCCCCTTCCCCGGCCCTATCCTAGACTCCTCCTCTCTTCCACTAGAGGCCGCGCCTCCTTCAATAAGACCCCGCCCTTCAGACCGCCTTCCGCGCCTTTCCCGCCCAGTAGTATACCGTGCCCCGCCCCTTTCGTGGGAAAGCCACGCCCCTCCCGTGCCCCTTTGTGCTAACCCGCCCTCCCACCCCCCCCTTAGGTTCCACCCCGCTGGTCCGCTGGCCCCGCCCCCCGCCCGGTGCTGCAGTGCTTTCCCCGCGGCGGCCCCGCCCGCCCCCGCGGAGCGGAGCAGAGGGCGGCGGCGGCGGCAGTGGCGGCGGCGGCGGCGGCTGCTGCTGCTGGAACGGCCCGGGAGGAGGAGGCGGCGAGGATGGCGGCGACGTCGTGGGCGCGGCGGAGATGAGCGCCGGCGGCCCCAGGCCCAGGGCGGCGTGGCCGGAGTGGGCGGGGGTCCCGATGCAGGCCCGAGGAGGGCCATGGGGCAGGTCCTGCCGGTCTTCGCCCACTGCAGTGAGTAGGGGGAGGCTCAGGCCCAGAGGCCCGGGTGGGCTCCTCCCCAGTAACCCCTCCGAGCCGGGTAGCGGGAGAATTGGGATGAAGGAGGAGACGAAATAGACAAAGGAAGCTCTCCCCTCCCCCCGCATTCCAGCGGCGACGGGGGGCGACTTGACCCGGAGGGCGTGAGTGAATCAAGGCGGAGGTGGGGGGCACTGAGATAGCTAGCGGGGGTCGCGCGGATCTCGGGATATGGCGCCGGACCCCACCCAGGGACTAAGAAGCTCTCCGGGAGCTGTCCCCTCGCCCTGGTGCTGGCCGCAGCCGGCGGGGAGGGGAGCTGAATGGAGGGGTAGAGCCAGGATAGAGAAGAGGAATTTAACCACAACCCCCCATCATCCATCTTAGCATCCCACCTCCGTTTTCTGCCCAGATTCAGAGGCTGCCCCAACCTCGCCCAAGTTGTCCAACATCCTGTCCCTTGGAAACACCCATCCCTGTGTTAGGGTCAGGACTCCTGGGTCCTTACTGAGGTTTACCACTGATTAGTAAGATACCCATTCTACTTTGGGCCTCCGATTCCCCAGCTGCCAAAACGAGGTTGGGGGGGTGGCATCTGACTTCAGTTTCCAAACAGTATTGAGCATCTCATGCAGGCAAAGCCCCAAGCTAGGTCTGAGGGGCAAGGTTCCACAACTGAAAATATCTGATCCTTATGATATCCGAGACCAGGGCTCTAACATTTTCTGTCTCACACCCCATGGTTCCCGTAGCTGAGAATTTCAGCACTCTCAGATATGGTCACTTGCATGTCCTAAGAGTCCAGATGCCAAAATTCTAAGCATTTGTTATTTCAACATTAAAGAGCATCATCCCAACATTCTAAAATCTTGTCCTTACCTGGACTTACAAAGGAAAGCTCCACATGATCCCTACCACCCACCACCACCTCTCTGCCCTCCTCTTCCACCCTTCTCCCTCCCAGTAACTCTGCTCTGGTTATGCCTTCACACCTCTCCTTTCCTCGATTTGCCAAGCATAGTGCCTGCCTCAGGGCCTTTGCATTGGGCTTTGTTCTCTGCCTGGAAGACTCTTTCCTAGACCTCTGCATGACTTCATTCAAGGCTCTGCTCAAATGTAATCTTATCAAAGTCTTCCTGACCACACTATCTGAAATAACACCCTCTCACTTTCTCTTCCCTTACCCCGCTTTACTTTTCTCTACACACTGAGCACCCAACATCACATCTTTGTGTATTGTCTTTCTCTCCAGTAGAGTGTAAGCCCTACGAGGGCAGGGATTTTGTCTGTTTTGTTCACATTTGTATTCTCAGTCTAAAACAATGCCTGGTACCTAGTAGGCGTTCAATAAATGGTTTTTGAAGAGTGAACTAAGGGTGCCTGGGTAGCTCAGTGGGTTAAGCCTCTGCCTACGGCTCAGGTCATGATCTCAGAGTCCTGGGATTGAGGCCAGCATCAGGCTCTCTGCTCAGCAGGGAGTCTGCTTCCTCCTCTCTCTCTGCCTGCCTCTTTGCCTACTTGTGATCTCTCTCTGTCAAATAATTTTTTAAAAATCTTTAAAAAAAAAAAAGAGTGGACTAATTGAAACCTCCTAAAATTCCTAATTTGAAGACTCCTGAGTTAAGATTCCTTGATTTGAACTTATAAGGCTTAGCTTCTGATAGCACTATAATAAGGTTTTACAGTCTGTATGTAGAATGTTCTAAAGGTCCTGTGATTCAAATATTCTAAGATTCCTTAATTCGGACCGTCCAAGTTTCCAGGACTGGCATACTTCTATGATTCCGACAGTCTAAGAATCTTCGATTCTTTCCCTCTCACAGAAGAAGCTCCGTCTACAGCGTCCTCCACTCCTGACTCCACAGAAGGTAAGTAGAGGGGGAGGGTGTGAGAGTGGAACTTAAAGGACCTCACAGCTGGGAAGGGGGGTTGAAGAGAGTGGGTCAGTGTCCCGCTTAGAGTAGCTCATACCCTCCTTTGCTCACTGCAGGAGGGAATGACGACTCGGATTTTCGGGAGCTTCACACAGCCCGGGAATTCTCAGAGGACGACGAAGAAGAGACCACGTCGCAGGACTGGGGTACCCCCCGGGAGCTGACCTTCTCCTACATCGCCTTCGACGGTGTGGTGGGCTCTGGAGCGCGCCGGGATTCAGCTGCTCGCCGCCCCCGGCCCCAGGGCCGCTCCGTCTCGGAACCGCGAGACCCACCCCTTCAGCCCGGCCTGGGCGACAGCTTGGAGAGCATCCCCAGCCTGAGCCAATCCCCGGAACCTGGGCGCCGCGGTGACCCCGACACTATCCCTCCGGCCGAACACCGCCTGGAGGACCTAGGACTCCAGCTGGACCAGCTGGGCTGGGCAGCCCGGGGAGCCGGGTCAGGAGAAGACTCTGCCACCAGTAGCTCCACCCCACTGGAAGAGGAGGAGCCCGAGGGGTCGGAGGTTGGAGAGGCTGGGAAAGGTGAGCTGTCAGAGGTGCTGGGACCGAAGCCACAGGGGTGGGTGGTCTCTCCTCAGGGCACCTCCAAGGTGAAAGCTCACAGCCTTCTCTTTTTAACGCGCCAGAACCGGACTTACAGCTCAGACTTCCTCAGTCCTCACCACCGCTGGAAGTCTTGACTACGCAGCCCAGCCCTGGCTCTGGAACCCCCCAGGCCAGTACCCCGTCCCCACCCCGATCCCGGGAATCAAACTCTTGGTCTGATGAGCCCTCGCTGGACCGGAAGGAGGGAGAGCCGTGGGGGCGTCTGGAGCGGGAGCCAATCACGGGGCAGTGCCTCGATAGCACGGGCCAATCAGGATTCACACTGGAACCATTCCTTCTAGGTAAAGAGCGTGAGTTAAGGTGCTCCCCTGGACTATAGTTAAGGTGGAAGGGTTGGAATTTAAAGGGACCAACCTCGCGAAGGAAGTGAGAGTGGAGAAGAGCCTGCATTGCTATTAGATAGATATAAACTCCACCCTTCAAAAAAAATTTTTTCCCGTTATCTAAGATTGCCATTGGCTCTTTATTTAGTTCTCCCTCCCATTTGAGGCATGAGCCCGCCTTTGAGCATTAGGATTGGCTGATGGCTAAAAAAAAAAAAGAAAGAAAGAAAGAAAAGAAAAAGAAAAAAGAAAAAAAACCAAAAAACCCTCCTTTGGAGTGCTCCTCCTAGAGGCTGATTTTGGACAGAACAAATTCCTGAAAATATAAGGCTGTTTTCTGGTTATGGCCACAGGACATTTACAAGCAAACTCTACGCCTTTTTTTTTTTTTTTTTTAAGATTTTATTTATTTGACAGAGAGAAACACAGCCAGAGAAGGAACACAAGTAGGGGGAGTGAGAGAGAAGCAGGCTTCCCGCCGAGCAGGGAGCCCGATGTGGGGCTCGATTCTGGGTCTCTGGGGTCATGACCTGAGCCGAAGGCAGTCGCTTAACCAACTGAGCCACCCAGGCGCCCCTCTACGCTTTTTTAAAACGCTCCTCTTCCGTGACTGCATCCATTGGCCAGTTGCAAATAGAACCCGCCTTCCTCTAAAATACGCTTAGACTCCCGGAACGGCCATCGTGATTATAGACCTCACTGCTTTTGGGTGTTTACAAAGAGAGCCACCCCTTTTTGGAACTGTCCCCACCTCTATGAAGAGCCATTGGCTGGGTACAGAGGGGCCCCGCCCCCTACTCCCTCCCTCCCGGGTTCCACTGAAGTGGACAAAATCCCCGAGAAGTAGCGGTGTCCTGTCCTCAGCCTCTCACTTGGAGCAGAGATGGGGAGTAAAGGTGGGCTTGCGGAGCGGACTAGTGGGACCGGGGTTGGGGGATGGCGTCAACGGGTCCAAATTCTCTCTTATCTCCCTCAAATCTGCGGGTATGTTTCCTATTGGTCGCAGATTCCCCAGAGCTGCAGGCTGAAGCTGGGGGGGGGGTTGCGGGGGTGTCTAGAGAGCCAGTGGAGGGAGCGTGGGGTCTCCTCTCCCCCCAGCCAAAGCTTTGGGGCTGGAGAGGAGGGAAGCCCCCTCCCCCCAGTCTCAGGCCCAGGTGGCGCTGTCACTCAGGACCTGGACAGACCAGCACAGCTGCGGGCCACGCACCCCCCTCCCCCTAGCGTGCCTAAACTTAGACCCCACCGCAGGCGACCCGGCCCCTCCCCCACACACTGGCACAGGCCTTGGGGAGGCTGCAAGGGAGGGTCCTACGTTGCAGATAGGGGGAGGCCTGCCCTAGTTAGAGGTAGATGGGGGGGTAGTGTTAGGGTGATACAGAAGACAGGGAAGTCAGACTCTGAGGAGGACTGGTCAGGAGGGGTCAGAATTTGAGTAGGGTGACGGTGAGGGTGTGTGGAGAGTCTGGAAGGGTGTTGGGCCACCGGCTCAGAGCTGAGATGAGATCACATTATTGGGAAGGCTGTTAACCTTTAGATGGGCAAGATGAAACATTGGAGGAGCACCTGGCTGGCTCGGTGGGTAGAACATGCAACTCTAGATCTTGGGTCCTGAGTTTAAGCTACACCTTGGGCACAGATCCCATTTAAAATAAGAAAAAAAAAAAAGAAAGAAAGAAAGAAAAGAAAAGAAACATTGGAGTCTGGAGGTCAGGGCTCAGATTGGGCTTGTGAGGTGAATTTAGCATCTCAGAAAGGTGTCAGAAATTTGATTCAGGACTTAGAAAGGAGGATGGTATTATTAATACATTTAGGACTTAGAAAAGTGTGTGTGGGTGGAAGTGTCAAAAAGATATCATTTTACACTTGTCAAGTTGGCAAGAAAGAAAAAACAATAACACCCATTGTTGGGTAGGATGCTGGGAAAAGATCACACTCAAGTTGCTCATGGAAATGAAAATTGTTAACAGTTTTGCTAGCAAGCAATCTGATAGTATTTATGATGTTCAGAAACACAGAACTAGTCCACCCAGCCATTTCACCTCTGGGATTCTATCTTAGAAACAGAACCTCCCTGCAGGGAGGTAAGAATATCTGTAGAAGGCTAGGGCTTGCAGCACTGTTGAGGAATGGGCAAGTGAATGACCCAGCAATAGATAAATGTTGAATGAAATGAACGATGGTACAGCCGTACAACAGAATATTGTGGAACCCTTATTAAGAATGAATCGAGAGCTCTTCCAACTGATGAGGAGGGAATTCTAGGAGGGAAAAGAGAGAGTTGTGCATGAGGCAGAAAAGTATATAGATGATTCCATTTTTCATAAATATTGATGATAAATTATATCCACACATAATCTACAGGCAGTACTGAGATCAAGGGGACTCGCTAACCGGTTAACTTGGGTTTTCCAGGAGAAGAGGGGAAGCAGATGGCAATAAAGGAAGATAATTAGAAATTGGGAAATTGAGTTCAGGTGCAGACCAGGTGTGTCAAGAGGTCAAGGTTCAGCCCTGAGACAGGAAGTGGGAGGTCAAGAGATCTGCCAGGCCAGGGGCAAAGCCCAGCCTGAGCACCTGGTCCCCTCTCCCTCCACAGTGGCAGACTTGCTGTACTGGAAGGACACAAGAACATCAGGAGTGGTCTTCACAGGCCTCATGGTCTCCCTGCTCTGCCTCCTGCACTTCAGCATCGTGTCCGTGACTGCCCATGTGGCCCTGTTGCTGCTCTGTGGCACCATCTCTCTCAGGGTTTACCGAAAAGTGCTGCAGGCCGTGCATCGGGGGGACGGTGCCAACCCTTTCCAGTGAGAACCTCTGGCCCCTGACCTTGACCTCTGTCTAGACCTCTATGTTGACCAAAGTGGTGGTCTGATGCTTGACCTCCAGTCAGGCATGACTCATGCTGACCCTGACCCTTCCCATTCTTGTTTCTGACTCCAACCTGACTCTGACTCTGACTTTCCAGCCCTAACCTCTGATCCTAACCTCTTCCCCTCAATCCTTGATCTCATCTCTTGCCCCTGACCTTGGTCGTAGCCCACTACATCTGGCCATCTCCTCAAACCTCTATTTCTTGCCCTTGTCCCAGCCACACCCCTCAGTCTGGGCTAGTCCACACATTGAGGTGCCTGGCACCCTTTTGTCCTCCTAGGGCCTATCTGGATGTGGACCTGACTCTGACTCGGGAGCAGATGGAACGTTTTTCTCAGCAGATTGCCTCCCAAGTGGTCTCTGTGGCCATCCAGCTGCGGCATTTCTTCCTGGTAGAAGACCTTGTGGACTCCCTCAAGGTGCCTCCCACTCTTTCCTGGGTTCCCAGTATTCACCTTGCTGCCCCTGGGGGATAGGAGGGCCAAGGCCTGGGGAGGGCCCTGTAGGCTCTGCTGACCTTGACCCTGACCCTCACCTCCAGCTGGCCCTTCTCTTCTACATCTTGACCTTCGTGGGTGCCGTCTTCAATGGTTTGACTCTTCTCATTCTGGGTGAGCTGGGAAAGCTGTGTGGGGGGGTGGGGAGGTGGGTCATTGGGGTTTGGTGGGAGACAGGGTTCTAGATGGAAATGGTAATCCCTTGGGAGAACCCTGATCCCTGATACCACCCCCTCATTTCTGTGCCTACAGGAGTGATCGGTTTATTCACTGTCCCCTTGCTGTATCGGCAACACCAGGTGGGTGTGACAGGCTCTCAGCAGTGTCCCAGGCAAACATGGGTGGTCATCCACAAGAGGAGTCACCCCCCGCCCCCCACCACAGCCAGTGTCCTACTGACCAATGTCTCAGCCAGGTACAGGTGGTCTGCCTGTGGCCCTTCTTCAATGCAGATAGAGTCTAATGAATATATTTCAGCAGCCAGAGATAAAAATCGTTTTGATTGGTGTCCTCTGTGCAGAGCCAAGATCCGACTGACATGCCCCAACCCAAGGCAGACGCACTAACTGATGCTTTCTCCCCCAAAACTGCCAAGGACAGTAACATCGGGTGGGACAGTTGTTGCCCAGAACACTGAGAGAACCACAGCCAACTGACATATGTCCTACCCAGAGACAGGCAGACAGACTGACATCCCCTTCTGCAGCACAGCTGAGAGCCAAACAATACACATACCTGCCTGCGAAAATACGAACTCCCTCACATGCTGGAACCACCAAGACTCTCATAGCCGGTCACACTGTGAATTTAACTAGTATTTAATTCAATACACGCAAGGACTTGACAACCAACACCAAGGGCTCACACTCTCACCTGACTCACACACAGACACACACATGTACAACTCACTCGAAGATGAATCATCATGCCCAGGAAACAGACTTTAGTGGAAAATTCCTGTGTGTCCACCTGACATCATTCCCCACACAGAACTTGGCTTAACCTACTGACACTTAAGCTTGAACTTCTGACTTCCAAGACTGTTTTTATCAAGCTTAGACTTGAAGGTGGAATAATGGACTGCTCTCCCCAGTTTCTCATTTGCAGGTGGAGGAGGAGGCAGCCTCCTGATGAATCCGGGAGAAGAACCCCTCCAATCTCTCTTTCTTGGTTTCTCCAGGCCCAGATGGACCAGTATGTGGGATTGGTGACCAATCAGTTGAGCCACATTAAAGCTAAGTAAGGGCATGGGATGGCGATCGATGGGATGGGGGGGGCGGGGGACGCTTAGAAACTTTTCCCCAGATATGCCCTGTCCCTAAATCTCTTGGGGTTACTGCCCCCTCCTCAAAGACAATTCCAACGCAGGCCATTAGGTGGAGGTCAGGGGCTCCCTTTGGGCACTCAGCTACTCCCCTCCCCCACCCCACCCCGGACCCGTCCAGATGTTCCCTTAGTTCTCAGATTCCTATGGGTCGCTTGCTCTACCTTGTGACTCCACTTGTTTCTCCCTCAGGATCCGAGCTAAGATCCCAGGGTCCGGAGCCCTTGCCTCGGCAGCAGCCGCAGTCTCTGGATCCAAAGCCAAAGCCGAGTGAAAGGGGTGTCTCTGCCCTCGGGACGCCTGCCCCCATCCCCCGCAGCCCTCTGCCCAACTCCATCTCCTTTCTATCCCCACCCTCCCTCTGCCTCCGCCCGAGCCATTTCCCTGGCGGATGTCTGGATCACTCGCTCCGGGGAGTTTGTGCAAATTGCCTGTGCGGCCAGGACTACATCTCCCAAGAGGCCCTGCTCTAGGAGTCCCGGAAAGGCGAGGCACCTTGGCTGCGGCGCCTGCTGGGATTTGTAGTTGCCTAGATTGGGCACCGCCCTGCACTTCCGCGACCCCGCCGGTGGAGGTGCTGTGAGAGATTGGTGTCTCCTGGACACCGCTAGCCCCAAAGCCAGGGCTTTGCATGGGGCCCAGAGGAGGCCTGAGCTTGGATTTACACGTAATAAAGACTCATGTGGAAAACCCAAGGCCTCCTGTGCTTCCAGCCTCCTCCAACTTTCACCTTCCTGCACCGAAAAGCACCTAAGTGGTATTCAAGGAGGAACCTTCCCCACTATCCAGAAGAAGCTCCCTCATAATATGTTTATATTATGAAATGATTGCAGGGAAGATGCAGAGAGACCCTCAGTCCCGGGGTAGCCAAGCTTTTGACAGCCACACACCAAACCTGTGCCCAAGGCAGACATCACTAGTCGATCCCCACACTCTGCCCACCAGGTAGCCCTCTCATCTGAGCCCCAGATCCCAGCCCACATGCCTTCTGGACGGCTCCCTCCACAAACATCCAAACCTTTCATTGTCCCATTTGATTTCCAGCTCAGGGATGTCCGCTCTGCCACTTTGACATCAGGCTAGAGACTTCGGTATGGCCTTGGATTCCTACTACCTCAGTCCCAACATCTAGTAAGTCAGGAAGCCATGTCTGTCCTCTCAAATGTCTCTCATCCAACCACTTCTCTCTGTCGGCTTGCCTTGGGACCAAGTAAAGGGCCTTATGGCCTTTCTGGGCGTCAGGTTCCAAAACCTATGGCAGCATTTTGGTGGCAGGAAATTGGGTTCTTTTTTTAAAAAACAAACAAACAAACATTTATTTATTAACTTGACAGAGAGCACAAGCAGGGGGAGCATCAAGCAAAGGGGGAGGGAGAATCAGGCTCTCCACTGAGCAGGGAGCCTAATGCGGGATTCGATCATATGACCCTGGAATCATGACCTGAGCTGAAGGCAGACACCTAACCGACTGAGCTACCTAGGCTCCCAGGAGACTGGGTTCTAATGACCCACAGACCTGGAGTTGAATCCTGGCTTTACTATTTCTTGGCTCTGTGACCTTGAACAAGTGACTTCACTTCCTGCAGCCTCAGTTTTCTCACATGGAAAACTGTCACCATAACCGTTTGGACATGGAAAGCCCTTGTCATAGGACATGACATTCCCAAAATGCCCAGTAAACAGAAGCTGCTTGACTGGTGATCTATGACATTGTTTCAAGAATCTCAGTCATCCCCTCACGACCTTCATGATCTTTCTATCACCCGTTCTGCTTTCCATCTAATATTTTTCTTTAAATTGATTAATGAAAAATAAAACAAATGTCTTTTAAAAAGAAATGTTACTTCACCACCAAGGAAGTCAGTATCACTTGCCAGGAATAGAAGGTAAGAGTAAAAATAAACACAAAACTATTAACATTTAAACTGTTTGTTCGTGCATCACCTAAAATCATCTCACTTGGCTCTAGCGACGCATGTCACATTTTAGGAGATAGATAATGATGTTACAGGACTAGTAGTTATAGCCCATCTTTATGTGTAGGGGTTGCCTAGCAGCAGCTATATAACAAAAAAGAAAAAAGAAAAAGAAAAGGGATTAAGGGGGCTTCCCTTGGATCTAGATCTGCCAAGCAGGGACTATGTTTTCAATTCCCAAATTAAAAATAACAAAATTTCCAAAAGATGTTTTTAGTCACACTTTCCATAAGATAGTGATGCTTTGTAATGTAGAATCAAGGGGGACGCCTGGCCTGCTCAATGGAGTGTTCCACTTTTAATTTTAGGATTGTGAGTTCGAGCCCCATATTGGGTGCTGAGATTACATCAAAGTAAAGTTAAAAAAAAAAACAAACAAACAAAAACTATTTAAAAAACATGATAGAGGAAGAGAGACTGGTTGAAATTATGGGTCCAAAAATGGCTAAAGCCCCCAAGCTCATCCTTGGCTTCTAGTGAGCCCACGCTCACTAGAAGTTAGAAACAGGTTGGAGTTTGAAACAGCCTTTATTGAGTGCCTCCCCAGACTTTTATATCCATCTGCTCATCTCATTGTGATTCCTCCAGTGAAATCAGTTGTACTAATCTTGTTTTCCAGATGAGGAAACTGAGGCTCAGAGGAGGATAATGTAATAATCTTATATTCATCTTACAGATATTTACCAAGCATGTGCAAAGTTCTCAAGCACTCTTTAAGCAGTAGGACTCAGAAATAAGCCAAAACAAAGCAGCCTATAGTTTCATGGAAGTGATATTCTAGTGGGAGCAGACAGAATAAGCAAACAGACATAGTAAATGGCACATGGTGTTCAGAGGGATGGAGAGAAGAGCATCAGGGTAAGGGTATGGAGTAAGAGGACTTGCTATTTTAAACTGAGTGGTCGGGGCACCTGGGTGGCTCAGTTGGTTGAGCGACTGCCTTCAGCTCAGGTCATGATCCTGGAGACCCGGGATCGTGCCCCCTGCTTCTCCCTCTCTCACTCCCCCTGCTGTGTTCCCACTCTGTGTTTCTCTCTGTCAAATAAATAAATAAAATCTTAAAAAATAAATAAATAAACTGAGTGGTTAGGGAAGACCTCACCAAGTGGTGGTATTTGAGCAGAGGCCAGAGTGAAGGCGGCAGTGAGCCAGTGAATGTGTGGAGGAAAGGAGATTCAAGCAGAGGAATCAGCAAACACAATGGCTCTGAGAAAGAAACATGCCTCATGTCTGGTGTGTGCAGCAGGAGAATTGCTGCCAGAAGCCAAGTAAATGAGCAAAGCAGAATAGGACATGGGGTCAGAGGAGTGAAATAACTAGCATATAGGGAATAAAAAAAAAGATTTTATTTATTTGACAGAGAGCACTAGCAAGGGGAGTTGGGCAGAGGGAGAGAGAGAAGCAGGCTCCCCACGCGGGGTTCGATTCCAGTACCATGGGATCATAAAAAGGTAGACCCTCAAACGACTGAGCCCCCCAGGTAGCCCTAAACGTGGGAATGTTGTAGGGTGATGGTGAGATCTTTGACTTTTACTCCAAGTTGTGAACCCCGGGTAGGTTTCATGGAGTCCGGAACGATACTGTTGTCAAAAGATCACTGACTTAGATTATAAAAGGGTTACTTTTTTTGTAATAACAATTGGAATGACACAGGTTGGATTCTCCCAGGTGGATGGGCTGTGTAAACTGGGGTACCGTACTATCCGTTTCTAAGCCTCGGTTGCCTTGGCTGTAAAATACAGGCAGAAATTGATGGCCTCTAGTGTCTCAAGCTCAATGCGGACAGAATTTCTGTCATCCCGCTCCCTAGAACAGTGCCTGGGATTTAGTAGGCACTCAATAAATATTTGAATGAACACAGGACTCTGGAGGTCCTTGAAGTTCCACAAAGGAACAGCAGGTGTCGCACCAGCCCCATAACCGCCTACCCGGAATCTCCGGGGCTGGACTAAATCAAACTCTAGCAGGAACTAGCTCAGTCGAACTCGGGATTTTTTTAGGGAGGACGCTTCTGAAAGCCGACTTATGACTTTCTCCTCTTAAAAAACAAACTTCTCACCTGGAAAAAAGGGCTTCGAACTCCTTAACATCTTGAGGCGAGTGAGCCCCGTCCTCGAACGCTGATTCCCAGCATGCGCGGCGCCATGCAAATGAAGACGGTTTCCAACGCGAGGATGATTCATGCTCATGCAAGAAAAAGGTAACATTTTGGAAGGATGTATGTCGTAGTTGGGGAGAATTTATAGAGATCGGAGTCAACAATTTCACACCCTCCCAAACTATATGACCATAACTGTAAAAAGATAACTGTTTTTGAGTTTTATATAGCTATGTGGAGACACTTCTATCTTGCCCGGATGATCCTCAGTGGTCTGGGGTGCAGGCTTCAAACCTGTAGCTGTCTAGCGACAGAGTGGTTCAATTCCACCTTTCGGGCGACAAATCTACCTTTTCTATATTACTATGAGACTGGGTATCAGAGCGGGTTGTCCTGGAGAACTTCCCTTGAGCCGGTACGTAAGGTCGCTGCAATCTTCTGCTTCACAGTTCGGTCTCTGCCACGCGGGTCTCATTTCCCACGGCTACACTTTTACTACGAATATCAAAGATGATTCCAAAATATGATGAAAATCATCCTGATCTCTCCCCTTCACTTGCTTATTCTCCCATTCAGTCAGTCGCTCACTCATGTACTTAATTATGCATACTGCTTATTCATCGGTCATTCATTCACTTGCTCCTTCAACAAGTATTTGCTTGGTGTCAGATGCTGGGAATACAATGTTGATTACAGCCCCCACTCTGGCCTCATGGTGCTCCCAGTTCAGGGAAGGAGACAAACATTAAACAATCATTAATTACACATTCAATGAACAACTACAAAGATGGTAACTACTGGGAAGGCAAGTACCGAACTTAGAGACCATCTAATAGAGAGACCTGAGCTCAGGTGAGGTGTCGGGGTTACATGTGGGCAGACACCTGAAGGGCCAACAGAAAGGGGGAATATTCCAGGCCGGGGATCAAGGTGGCCCCAATAACAGCAGTGAGGATGGTGATAACTGCACATTGGCTCTGCACTCAGCATCAGCATGCATGAGCTCCCTGGCTCCTCATATCCCCATTCTGCAGCTGAGAGAACGAGGTTCACAGAGATGAAGCTTCTTATCCAAGGTCACCCAGCTTTGGTAGGCTTTCAGACTCCTGGCCCAAGATATTCACTACTGTGGTGTACTGTCTTTCTGAAGCTAGCTTTTCACCAAGTCCTCTCTGTTCTGCCTCCTGCCGTCTTTTCAATTCCTGTCGTCCTATCTCTATCTACCCTGTTCCAGGCTTCTCCAACACACACCAGTGTCCCCACCCTAGACTCCTCCCTGGTCTCCTGCCCCAGTCTTGCCCCTTTCTCTGCCAGCTACCCTCAACTTAGTGGTTAAAGCTGTCTTCCTAAAGCACAACCTGCCCCTACCTTCTTGCACTCAAATCCTGCTATGGCTCCCCAGTGCCCGAAAGAGATGATCTAAATTCTTAGTCTGGAATTGAAGCCTGCAGAATCTGGTCCTTGCTAAACAATTTCTCCACACCTTTTGCTCTGTGAACCTCTAGCTCCGTTAATGTATCAAGCCGTCTCCCTACCAACAGCTCTTTGTGCTCACTGCCTCATTTTCTATCCCTTTCTAAGTCCTCTGTTTAGCCTCTAGGACTCAGCTCAGCAGTTCTTCCTCAAGGAAGTCTTTCCTGTCTCCCCAACCAGGTTATGTGCCCCCACTGGGCTTGTGGATTCCCCCAACTCTGTGCCCTTGAGATCATCCCGGACAGGTCTATGTCCCTCTCTGGACTGTGAGCCCTAGGAGGACAGGGCCTGGAGCTGTCTCAATCCCGCTGTGTCTGCAGCGGGGGAAGGGGTACCTACTGTGTACCCTGCAGCACTGGGCTGGGCACATAGTAGGTACTTAGGAAATGTTTCCTATTGATTAATAAGTTAAGTGAAACAGTATCTTTCATTCAGTCCATTTTAGGTGGACCCCTATATGTTCATAACCCAGAAAAAATATGGTCACATGAAAAGCAAAAGGAAATTTACCTTCAGTATAAAGTGATTCGTGTTTTTGCATCTCATAAACCCCTGAGGACTGATAAGTATTGCCTGAGCTTTGGTCCTGTGGGATGTGTGGTTCAAATTTCTCTACCCGTCCAGCCTTCACTAAGGTCATCCTCAGCCTACAGAGTCTGGGTGGGTTCCCCTGTTGTCAGAAAACCCCCAAAATCACCCTTTGGCATTTCAGGACCTCATGCCCACTGTTCTGCCTCATCCCCTGGGAGAGGAGGCAGACCCTGTGGGAAGTCCTCTGACTGCCTAGGCTCCTCTGATTCACAGGTGGGAGTCCCAGAATGTGTGGTGCGTGTGCATAGCCCCCTCATCAGGAACAAACAGACCCTATAGCTTGGCAGACTCATATTTAAGAGCTTTTTATTGGCGACAGTGCGGAACCATAGGGGGAGGGTAGTGGCCCAGTGCCAGCCAGCCCCAGCCCCCTAGGGCCAGGTGCAAAATACAAAAAGAGAATCACAATACAGCATCGGGGGAGGGGTGGGGGGTTCAATAAGTTGTGGTCCGGCAGGGGCAGGCCCGGCTGCTCACAGTCTCACACTCACACCCAGAATTCTTAAAAGATACAGATTGTGGAAGTCTATGATCCCCCAGGCTTAACTCACAAAAAATAAAATCTCACGTCCCCAACAAACCCAGAGTCAAGAGACAGCTGGAGGATTGGGGACAGTCATCAAAGAGATCCCAAAGGACCAGGTGAAAACAGGCAGAGAAAAGAGGATGTGGGAGAGACGCTGGAGAAAGAGACAGCCAGAGACTGCCCCAAACAACCGCAGGGGCCGAGACAATCAGGAGAGACAGCAAGAGACAGCCAGAGGAAAGAGAGCCTGAAACAGGCTGACTCGAAGTTTCCAGAAGCAGTGTTTCCTATTCAACAGGCGCTGCTTTGGGGGCTAACGTCACCTAGGCCGACGTTGCAGAAGCGCTCACACACTCACGCGCACACACGCACACACACCCATATATAATATATTTATTTATACATAATAGATATAAGTGCCTTTCGGAAACCAGGAAAGGGATAAATAGCCACGGGGTGGGGGGGCCTGGGCGGCGGGGGGGGGGGCACGTGGAATGTTTCCCATGCAGCACAGAAGGCGGCGTGGCCCACCTGAAGTTAAAAAATACCAATCTGCCTCATGAGAGACTTTTCTCGTGAGGTGAAGCACAAGGACAGGTGGGGCGGGAACCCCGAACCCACAATCGGGGCTTGGGGGCTGGGGCGGGGAAGCTGGGACCACGGGAGTCCAGCCCCTTCGAGTTTACCAGTCCGAAAATGCTGGGGCTTGGGGGCCAAAGCCTCGGCCTTTAATTCTTCTCCAGAAAAAATACTGAGGGAGGGCCCCTGGCAACCTCCCACTGCTCCCTTTCTAGAAAGGATGTAGGGGTGCCACAAGGAGGGAGAAGTTGGCGTCCTAGGCCGGGGTGGGGGGACAGGCCTTAAAGAAAAAGGCTAGGACTTGGGGCTGGGGGTCCTGAGGACAGAGGCCACCCGGATGGATAATTGTCACCCCCCTCTCGATTCTATCTCCCCTTAAGTCTAACTCACTGTTGAGGGGAGGAAGGAAGCAGCTGGGTCGAGGGGAGACCAAGGAAAGGCTTTGAGGCCGGCGGGGGTCACAATGCACTCCCCCACTAAGGGTTCTGTCCCACCCGGCTCCCCCCTCCACCCCAATCCGGCCTACTCGGTTCACAGTATAAAACACTCCAGAAGGACGCGCTATGATTCATAGCGCCCCCTGCTGCCTGAATCAGAGAGGCCCAGCAAGGAAGGCCAGGAGGGAAGGCTGAGCCAGGCTGGGAGGCTTGGGGTAACACTGCAATCAGAAAAAGAGGGCTGGGGGCCAAATTGGGTGGGATCCTTAGGAGGCCAAGAATTCAGATCAGAGCCACTTTTTCTGGGAGGGGGAAGGTTGGACAGTCAGGGAGGGAGGTTCACATTTCAGACTAAGTCTGGGTTGGAGGGAAGGAGATTATCATAAGGGACATCAACTTCCCTTAAAGGGAGGCTCAATTCGGAGGAGAATCTAACCATGTGGAAATGTTGGATAAATAAGCTAGGGCTGGGGGAGCAGGGAGAACCAGCCTGGTCACCCGCTGAAGGGTGGGTGTGGGAGACGTGGTGGGGCCATGATCTGTGGCATTTCCTTGTCAGGCCTCTCTGGAGCAGAGTCCAGCCCACCCCGCAGCCCACCACCAGCACCCCTTCCCCACCTCACCCCCCCAACCCCCCGCCTAAAGCGAGGCGCCCCCCTCCCCGTCCCCCTCCACCCATCCCCAGAGGTTGGGTTGAGGTGAGAGGGTCAACAGGCAGCTGGAGGCGGGGTCCATTTCCTCCCCACCCCTTGTCCCCAAAGTCACCAGCTTCCTGGCCTCACCAGGCCACAGAAACAAGAGGTGGCACAAAACACAAGGAGGTCCTCCTGTCCGATGACAGTGGTCGCAGAGAGTCAGACAGGAGAGGCAGGAAGGCCACACACCCGCTTTGTCTCTTCCCCTTTCTCTCTTCCTCCTCCTCTTCCAAATCACTCCCCATCGTGTGTTTTGTTTTGTGTCTAAAGAGTTCACAGAGCAAGAAGGGAGGGCGAGTTCAGGGGGTCGGTGGGCTGGTCACTGCCGCTGGGGCGTTGGGCGCCGGTGAACGCGGAGACCTCCGGGCAGGTGAGGACAAACGAGGAAGTGTACGAAGGGTTAACAACAGGGAAGGGGTCGCCGAGGACTTGAACTTCACTGTGTGTAAAGAGAGAAGCTGTCAGGTTGGGGGATGCGTCTTGGCTGGTCTGGAAGGGCAGGGGCGGTGGTGGCGGGGGCGGCAGCAGCCAGCTGAAACCATCTTCCTTAGTGGATGCTGACCCGGGCAATTCTCTCACCTCCGCCAGCGGGCCAGGACCCGGCCCCTCTTCGTAGGGAATCTTGCAGCCCGGTTTGTGGGCCACCAGCACAAACTCCAGACGCTCCTTCTCCTTTTGGAGCTCAGCGATCTCGGACTCCAGTTCTGCCTTTTCTTCCTCCAACTGATCTGTCTCCTGAGGTCCCGTCATGGAGGAGAGGGAAAAAGGAGAAAAAGGCTGTGAGTGACCAGAGAAGGTGGGTCATGCCTGAAACCTGCTCCCTTACACCTGCTGCTGAGGCCAGGGCTGGAAGGCAACTCCAGACTGAGTGGGGAGACCCCCTGATATGGGATCGGAGATGCTATGGGACTTGGGGCAAGGGTCTCGCCTTCCGGGAGCCTGCCCCTCCCCCACCATGTGTTCCATAGGAACTGAAAAGGGGCCAGGGGTACATGGAAAGCTCTGGTTGCTGGAGGCACTCGGAGGTTTGTTGAATGAATGAACAATCGTTCCATGTTTGTAATGCCCTCTTCTCCACTCTCCCTCTTCCCCCTCCGTCTCCCCGGGAAGAGACCCGGTGGTGTGGGAAAGGAGAAGATTTCCTCGCTCTCCTCTAGGGGCAGCAGGTCACCCTGCAGGCACCAGTCCTAGACCAAGGTAAGTTGCGAAAAAAGGGAAGGGGTTGTTGGTGATGCCAGTCTGAGCGGTCTGGGCTCTCGTGTGGCAAGAAACTGATGTAGGATCAAAGCATTTTGCTTCCCAGACTCTCCAGAATGTCAAAGCTAGAAGGAGCCTGGAATATTCCAGGAGGGGTCGAAGAGATGGAGAACCGAGGCAAAAATGGGCTATGGCGTGCCCAAGCCCAAAAGGGAGAAGACAGGACAGGACCTCTGAGAAAGGTCATAAACCCCAGAAGCGGCAGGCCAGGAGTGTGGGAAGGTCTGTGTGTGCTCAGGGTTACCCCACCTGGCCACACCTGTACCTAGTTGCACATGCAGCACCTCTGGCTCTCAGCCCAGGACTAGACACAGGTGGCCAGGGGAAGAGGCTGGAGGAGAGCCCCCCTTCCGCATACCCTCACCCCTCCTTCCCCGAGGCCCCTGCTCACCGCCTGGAGTCGGTCAGTCAGCTCCCTCCGACGGTTCCTACACTTGGCTGCTGCCAATTTGTTGCGTTCCCGGCGAACCCTTCTCTTCTCTTCCTCCTCTGGAGTAAGCTGAGTAGGGGAGACAGAGGCCATGAAGTCTGGGGACACGGCACGCTGCCTCCATCCGTCCCAAACCTCCTCTTCTTCCAGAACCCCCAGGGGCCACAAGAGGACCCTCTAGTCCTCCCTGACTGTGGCAAGGATGCTAGGGTTTCTGCAGCCCTAAGGCCTCAGTGGTCCCTCACCCCCCTGATGAGAAAGTTCCTGCCTCTCTTGCTTCCTACTCCCAGGCCAAGTTGGGATGCCCATTACTCACCGTCTCCTCTCGGGGTCTCCGAGGCCGGGCTCGGGCGGGGCGGGCAGGCCCAGGTCCACTGGTGGTTCCACTGGTGGAAGGCCCGCCACTGCCACTAGCTCCGCCGCTGCTGTAGCTGCTCATGCCCGGCGTGGAGTAACTGGTTCCTGGCATATCGTAGGGGTCGACGGCCGAGGGCTGGGAGGACAGTGGTTGCCCCTGGGACTGGGCCATGGAAGAGATGAGGGTGGGTTGCACGAGCCACTGGAGGTCCTGGCTGGTTGTGATCGCGGTGACCGTGGGCACAAAGGAACCGGGCATTTCCCCGAGACCGGCGCAC
Organism: Spilogale gracilis; assembly: GCA_004023965.1. Taxonomy (NCBI): domain Eukaryota; kingdom Metazoa; phylum Chordata; class Mammalia; order Carnivora; family Mephitidae; genus Spilogale; species Spilogale gracilis. The sequence goes on from PITA01007422.1 coordinate 87,383, forward strand.
TCCTACGGGGTGACACATACACACACAGGCGTAGACACACAAACAGAGACACCGACACACACACACCCAACACACATACACACACCGACCCTGTGAGTGAGCACAGGGCGAGCGGGTGTGGATGTGTGTGTCACAGGCAAAAAGCCACAACACCCACCCTTCCACTACACCGTGACGCAGTGGTTAATGAGAGGATTTCTGCTCAACTGGCTTCTACCTCCTCCTTCTTCTTCGGGGAAAGGTTGCACGGTTCCAGCGGGTGGTGAATCACACCCCGGGTTGGTGACTCTTAGGTGGGGGGGTGGGGAGGAGGCTGGACACAGCCGGGTGACAGAACCCCCGGGAAGGAGTCACAGCCACACATACAGCCACAACACCCCACCCCCACCCCAGAGGCAAGGGGAGGGAGAGGGAGAGGCCTTAGGCCAAACCTTCCTCTACACTCACACACAGACACACACCCCTCTGAGCCGGAGGGATGAGCGACTGGGAGGTCCATGAGACCTCCATGCAAGGGCGGGGGGTCTTAGTTAAAAGGGTGTTTGGGGGACAGCCCTAGGAGTTTTGAACAACGTTTCAAGTAATTGTCTCTCTACAGAGTGAGGCTGACAAGAGACAGGTTACAGTGAAAGGACAGGTAGAGAAAAGTGACGATCGGGCTCCCTCATACTGCCGCGGAGGGAAAATGGTGTAGGTCCCGCGCCCCCGAACCGGAGCGGCGCTCATCTACCCCCACCCCCAAATGGAATCCTAGAACTGCTGGGGAGGCTTAACTACTCTTCCAGGGGGCGTGGTGAGGGATGGGCTGGCTCGCTGGCCAATCAGAGTCCTGGAAGCCAAGAGGGGGCGGGGCTCCTGCGGACCACCTGGCTGGTTCCCTTAGGGTTAGCCGTTCTAGTCCTACATTTCGACAGGGCGGAGGGATCGGGCGTCCGGAGTAGAGGGACTGGGACTGTGTCTGTGTGTGCGGGGAGAAGAGGGTGACGGCCAACCATGTCTCCCAAAGAGACCCCGGCACACAGACACCCTCGGCCCCTGAGAGCGGAGGGTTCTGATCCCCGTAAGGTGCTCGAGAACCCATTGGACTGCAGAGGGTCGCTCCTGTCGCGACAGGAATCCCCTTGTTCTGCCTTTAGAGGCTCGTAAAAGATACCCCAGCGCCGAGGAACCACGAGTTCCGGGGACGGAAGGGGGGAAGGGAACTGCGCCCTACAGATAGGAAGGGAAAGTTGATTGGTTATAGCCCGCGGCGCGGCGGCCAATCGGAACGCCGGGCTGCCCCCTCCCTTAGCAACGTGGCGCCGGCGTTCCAAAATAGAACGCTCCGGGACGTCAGGGGCGGGGCGGACGAAGGGGGCGCCGCGCACCGTGCGTGCCCCGCGTCAGACGGAGGATTCCAGCGCGTCAGCCGTTACGCACGGGTCCCCCGTTACGTCTCCGCGCTGGAGGCGGAGGCAGAGCTTCCAAACCAGGGTTCGAGGCCAGCTCGCCCGCTGGATCGAGGGCAACCCGATGCGGGAGTAGGCGCTCGGATGGAGAAGGAAGAGGGAGGAGGCTACTGGAAGCTACCCGGGATTTCCCCCACCTGCCTGAATGCGCTAGCTTCAGGTTGGGGACCTGAGTCGGGACCAGTCCCGGAGCAAGCTAAAAGTTCTCAGCCCGGCTACCGCATACACGTTGCACTGAACGGAGCATTCTCCCGACCCCCAAAGCTTACCCCTCTGCGTTCCCTCCCTGCGATCCACGCACACCACCAATTGCAAACACGTCCCGACTCTGCAGTTTGCCAAGTGAACGGTGAGCCTATTCCCTCTCAGATCTGGAGTTTTGGTGCGTCTTTATTTGGGGTGGAGGGAGCAATCTCTCCACCCCTGACTTAAAAAAATAAAACCCATAAAGCACCCCAACCCGCTAGAACTTACCTGGGAGGCGGCGGCGGTAGGTGGACTGCCGAACGAGTCCACCGAAGACAGATACTGAGACTCGGCGGAAGGTGAGGAGCTGCACCGGGAGCCGGAGTCGTAGTCTCCGGGGAAAGCTTGAAACATTTCCCTGGGCACAGGGGGGGCCCTGTGACCACGCTGAGGTCGCCGGGAAGCCAAGGCTATGGCCGGGTGGAAAAGAAAGGAGCGAGTCCGGGGTGAGCCGTGCGCGTCCCCAAAGCGCGCTGTTTGAGGAAACTCGGGATGGGGTCAGCGTCCCGCTCCAACAATGGCAAAGTTTCTGTGCAATTCCTCTGCGGTGCCCAGGCCCCCACAAGATGCCGCTGTGCCTCCTGAAAGTCCAGGCTCCGTAGGACCCAGGGGCGTGGGGGGGGGGATCGTTCCCCCAGAGGCGGAAAGCGCTGTCTTGCTGTTCAGAATCGGCTTCGGGGGCAGTCTCCTCCACGCGTCCAGTGGGTCCCACGGGGGAGGGGAGTAATAAAGAAGACAAAAAGAGTAAATCGCTCCTCCAAAATAAAATGTAGAATTATCTAGAAGAATCCTCCCCAAAACTTTCTCGCCGGAAAAAAAAAAACAAAAAAACTGAACTTCACAGCCCCCAAGAACCACAACAATCAAGTCCCCAAGTTCGAGCTCCGCCTGTCCCTGTCGAGGCCGTAGCTCTCAGTCTTATGAATGAACCCCAAAGCCTCCAACCTGTATTTATATGCCCAGGAACCCGCCTCCCTGTTACGTCACTCTACCCCAGCTCCACAAACTTCCAAAAATCTCCGGCCCTGCTGAACTCAGCCCCCTGCCGTCCGGCAAGAGGTCTGCTCTAGCCTCGGTCTGTCCACCTGCATCACCCTTGCCGCCTTGGGGGTCGTGGGGTCTGCATTCCAGAGCCCTCGGCGGGAGGGGATCCCGGCCCCGCCTCCCAGGAGTTCCTGTGACGCAATTAGCCATATAAGGAGCTCGGCCGGCGCGGCGGAGTGTTTGTTTGGTATCCTAGCAATTACGTCAGAGGGAATCCCTCGCTCGCTCGCGCGCTAACCCCGCGCGCCTGCGGAACCCGCCCGCGCCTGCGCAGTGCCGCGCCGCCCGGGGGGCTGGTATTAATAGGCTCTGAAACTATCCTGGGGAAGACCCGGGTAAGTGGGTACTTCTCACCTAAGGCAGCCCCTCCCAGTCCTCCTGGTGGAACAGCGCCCTCACTCAGGAAGAAGGTCAGATCCCCAGAAAGAGACCCTGGCTAGTGTGGTGTAGCCACGTAGGCGGGGAAACTGAGTCCCGAGCGGAGTGGGAGGGACTGTGATGCTCCAGATGAAAGTGGAGGTGGGGGTGGAGTCCCGAGGTTTCTGGTAGCTTCGGCCCTGGTGGCCCTGAGCTTCAGTTTTCCCATCTGGATAAGGATGTGTGTCTTGGACCTCGCTGGCCCTTCAGTCCGGCGTTTAGGAGATACACGGGGTTTGGAGCGGGCAGAGAATGAAATTTAGGATGAAACGTCCCGGCTGATGATCCTACCTTTAGATCTAAGAAAAAATGTGTGTGTGATGAAGAATTGATGATAATAGATGCTGTGTATTTAACTATGACCAAATACCAGCTCCTGTAGTAAGCCTTTCACCACGAGATCTGTAATCCTTAAACCAGCATTTCAAGGTTAAGGGAGGAAAATCTTCACTTTATAAAAGGGGGAAAAAATACTCAAAGAGGTTAAGTGACTTGCCCAGGATCCCAAGGCAAGAGATTTAAACCCAGAATGTTAAACTCCAGAGCTCCTACTCTCTTCCTGATTTCTGAGAACTGCCTGGTCAGCAGAACTCCCTGAACAACCTGAGTCTTGGGATTGTTTAAATGGTAATGGTGATATTCCGGGGAAGCTTCTAAGCCTTGCGAACCTATCTGCCTCCTCACAGCGTGTACTGTTGTGACTCAGGCTCAGAGAGGTAGAGCTGCTTACCCAAGGCCTCCCACTTAGGAAATGGGGTTCAAGGGCGCCTAGGTGGCTCAGTTGGCTAAGGGACTGCCTTCGGCTCAGGTCATGATCCTGGAGACCCTGGATCGAGTCCCACATCGGGCTCCCTGCTCGGCGGGAAGCCTGCTTCTCCCTCTCTCACTCCCCCTGCTTGTGTTCCCTCTCTGGCTGTGTTTCTCTCTGTCAAATAAATA
>PITA01007423.1:0-91730 GCA_004023965.1 Spilogale gracilis
GCTTAACCAACTGAGCCACCCAGGCGTCCCCCCTAGACATGAACTGTTTTTAGTCCATCCTACAATCTAGCAAAAAGCATATATATGTGTGGGGGGCGATCCTCTGATCCTTTGAGATAATGAATATGCTCTTCTCCACATTTCATGCCATCTAGTGGTTTTAATGTACTTTTATCATTCTTGCTGGAATTCAGCTAGCATAATTCCATAAATAATATCTTCTCTCTCATTAATTTGTACCTTGTTTAAATTAGCTTTAGATATTGTATCCATTTGCTTATTATTCTTTATCATGCAAAAATTGCCCTAAATCTGGCCATGGCCATTGGAAACCCCCTCAAGGTGGACACCTGATTATTTTGACATGTCCTCATCCTATTTTGAGTACTTTGAGCATTTTCTTACTCTTGAGTCCAACAAGATATCCCAGGCTTATCCTGTACTGCACCTGTCCCGTTCCTGAAATCAGTCAGTTCTTTGAGAACTCTAATTCCTCTTAGTAAAGAATGGTATTTAGAAAACTCGATTTGGGTGCTGGGCACTCCCTGCTTTACAGATATCTTCACTTCTAAGTCATTCTGGTAGGCAGAGATAAAAAATTAACATGATAATACGCTAGGTTGTGATATGTGCTATGATAGATAATGTAAGCTCATGTGTTCACGCTGGTGGCCATGCGTCAGAGCCAGGCCGGCAGGATTTGTCCTCAGCTTTCTCCCTGTCCTATTTGTGAATCGATCTCTCACAGTGAAACAGTAATATATTTACTTCCAATAAAACATACAAAAATTGTTTAACACACATTTTGGAACTCTTTTTAACTGGGTGAAGATTACCTAAGGAGTGACATTTCATGAGTTCTTACTGACCTCTAGTGTTTTTGTTGCTGCTCCTGTAGTCTTTCAAATGGTTCTCCAGGAAGGGGTTGCCTGCTCTGCCTCAGCTCTTCTCCCCCTCATCATTCACGGCATTTTCTGCCAGATGAGTCTTTGGTGTGGTCGACTGTCCTGTATGTTGAGAGATACATAGAGTTAGTGCCATCCATAGTCTCCACCCACTCGACAGGAATAGCACCACTTCCTCCAAGCTGTGGCATTCATAAATGTCACAAATGTCTCCAGGCAGTGCTGATGCCCCTACTGTTCTAAGTTTCGAGTGAACTCCACAATACCATCTTTGCCTCAGAGAAAGAATGGAAGAACAGACAAGTTTGGGGATTAAAAAAAAAAAAAGAATAAAGAAATTGCGAACATTCAGGGAAAAGTCCTCAATGTAGGAATCAGGATTTTAGAAGCTTGGCTGACCCAAGAAGGGGCCTTCTGGGCTAGAACACACAATCTGCAGACTAACCTGAGATAATTAGACAATACAACCAGATTCCCTGAGCATCACGATCCTAAGCTATATAGAATACATGTGCCACTTTCACATTCCTGTGTTCCTACCAGATTTCTGAAATGAACCAGCAATTTGGCATCATCTTGGCTCCATGAGAAACTAAGAAATGAGCATTCCAGGGCCCTCAGATGTCTTTTTTTTTTTTGAAGATTTATTTATTTATTTGAGAGAGAGAGAGAGAGTGAGAGATCAAGTGGTGGTGAGGGGGGAAAGGGGATGGAAAGAGAAACTTAAGCAGACTCTGTGCTGAGAGCAGAGCCCCATGCAGCACTTGATCTCACCACCCTGAGATCAGACCTGAGTCGAAAACCAAAGAGTTGGGCACTTGAACCATCCAGAGCCCCGGGATGTCATTCTTCTGATAGACAGGCCCTCTGTGTTGATATGGATCTCAATTGGGTTCCAATTTCTCTCTGTCCTGGGTGCTTTAATCTCTGTAGGGTGGGAATCAGAGAATTTTTACTTTGAATTACCCCTTTTCTTGCAGCCTCCAGATAGCCTGACTGGGGGTCATGGGTAGCTACCTTTCCAGTCTGAGCCATCAATCTCCTAAAGGATGTGGGAATCGTGGACCTTCAAAAATATTGTCCCATTTTCAAATGCTTACATTCTCCCTCTATATTACTCTTGCAAATCTCTGCAGTATTTAGAAAGATCTATCCTTCTTAAATTTTATATTTGCAGATTTGATATATACTGAATGTATTTTCCAAGCTTTTCCTCTTAGATTTTTGTCATCTACAAATTCAAACAACTTGTCATCACTGCCTTTGATAGAGTCATTCAATACCATATCCATTGACCCTGTTTGCCCTTCAGTGGGAAATGCAAAAACATCAGCCACGGTCTGAAATTGCTTATATTAATGAACTGTATCTTTGGGTTAAGGTCTAAGAAGACTTGTTAAAATAAAAATGTAGTATCTTGCTCATCAATTAAGTTTTTTTCTTTTAAGATTTTATTTATTTATTTGGCAGAGAGAGAGAGAACACAAGCAGGAGGATCAGGAGGCAGAAGGAGAAGCAGGCTCTTCGCTGAGCAGGGACCCTCATATGAAGCTCGATCCCAGGACCCTGAGATCATGACCTGAGCCCCAGGCAGATGCTTAACCACCTGAGCCACCCAGGCGCCCTGTCAATTAAACTTTGAAGGTAGAAAGATCGGGGATTGAAGCCAGGCTCCGCTGCATGGGAATTTGGAGACTTACTTTGCCTTCTCTGGCCTCTACTTCCTCAGTGAAAATAGGAAGACTAGAGCCAGCTTCAGAGTGGTGTTGTAAGGATTAATATGGTGGCACATATAAATGTACCTACCACCTCCCAGGGACACAGTAAACCCTCGTGGAATGCTTGTCCCAACATTCCTTCTGACAGAAAATAACCTGAACAGCTAGGTGTGCCTGTTTTTTCCTAAGTACTTCTGGCTTAACGTTTGCATGGAACCAGTAGTTCTTAACTTAAGAGCCCTCTTAGGCTTCTCTAAGAGTTCTCCTCCCATTGAATATTAACTGTCACCATACTCACTCTACGGGAAGGTTTCTTTTTGGAGTGATTGGCCAGGACAGGAAGCTGTCCTACTAAAACACACCCATTTATGATTTGATATGAAATTAAACACACACACACACACACACACACACACACACACACACACACACACACACACACACACACTTCCTCCAATACATCTTGAGGTTACTTTCCACAGTCAAGGGGAGCTGGTGTATTTACTAGTTTGAATTATTTTTCTGGAACAGGACTGACCTCTAGAGGACGGGTGAGGAACTTAAACCACGAAGAGCCAATGTCAGCCACTGTTACATAGCATTAGGTTGTTGAGGAGGCAGACAGATGCTGGAGTTGGCACGGTGTGAGTGAAGGATCCTAATTCTGCATTAACTAAGGAGAAAAAATTCATACCTCCTTGATCTCAAGTGTATATCGTTTACAACTTTATTGGCATGTTATGTATAATAAGCTGCATTTTAATAATTGTTCTTCCAGTCCATGAGCATGGAATGTCTTTCCATTTCTTTGTGTCATCTTCAATTTCTTTCATCAGTGTTTTATAATTTTCAGAGTATAGGCCTTCCACTTCTTCGATTAGGTTTACTTCTAGGTATCTTATGGGTTTTGGTGTAATTGTAAATGGGATCTATTCCTTGATTTCTCTTTCTGCTGCTTCATTATTGTTGTATAAACACACAGCAGATTTGGGTCTGTTGATTTTGTATCCTGCAAATTTACTGAATTTGTGTATTAGTTATAGAAATTTTTTGGCAGAGTCTCTTGGGTTTTCTGACATGACAGTAGCATTTCCTTTTTTTTTTTTTTTTTAAAGATTTTATTTATTTGACAGAGAAACACAGCCAGAGAGGGAACACAAGCAGGGGGAGTGAGAGAGAGAGAAGCAGGCTTCCCGCGGAGCAGGGAGCCCCATGTAGGACTCAATCCCGGGTCTCCGGGATCATGACCTGAGCCGAAGGCAGTTGCTTAACCAACTGAGCCACCCAGGTGCCCCGACAGTAGCATTTCATCTGCAAATAGTGAAAGTTAGAATTCTTCCTTGCCAATCTGGATGCCTTTTATTTCTTTTTGTTATCTGATTGCTGTGACTAGGACTTCTAGTAATGTGTTGAATAACAGTGGTGAGACAAGACTCTCTGTCTTGTTTCTGACTGTGGAGGAAAAGCTCTCAGCTCTTCCCCACTGAGGATGATATCAGCTGTGGGTTTTTATATATGACCTTTATTCCGTGGAGGTATGTTCCCTCTAAACCTACTTTGTTGAGGGTTTTTATCACGAACAGCTGTTTACTTTGTCAAATACTCTTTTTGTATCTATTGAATGGTCATATGGTTCTTATCCTCTCTTTTATTAACGTGGTGTATCATGTTGCTGATTTATGAATATTGGACCACACTTGCAACACAGAAATAAATCCTACGGTTGGGCTTGGTTTGCAGTATTTTACTGAGACTTTTTGCATTTTTATTCATGACGGATAGTAGCCTGTAGTTCTCTTTCTTTAGTGGATAAAGATACCTGGTTTTGATATCAGGGCAATGCTGACCTTGCAGGATGACTTTGGAAGTTTTTGTTCCTTTTCTATTTTTTGGAATGGTTTGAGAGGACTAGGTTTTAACTCTTCTTTATATGTTTGGTACAATTTGCCTGTGAAGCCAACTGGCCTTCGACTTTTATTTGTTAGGCGTGTTTTGGTTACTGATTCAGTGTCTTTGCTGGTTAGTGGTGTATTCAAGTTTTCTATTTCTTCCTGTTCCAGCTTTGGTAGTTTATATATTTCTAGGAATTTATCCATTTCTTCCAGGTTGTCCAATTTGTGGCATATAATTTTTCATATGTTCTCATAATTTTTTGTGTTTCTGTGGTCTTGGTTGGTGTTTCTCCTCTCTCATTTGTGATAGTATTTTTTTAATCTCTCCTCTTCTTTTAATAAGTCTGGCTAGAAGTTTATTAATTTTATGATTTTTTTTTCAAAAAACTAGCTTCTGGTTTCATTGATCTGTTCTATTGTTTGTTTAGATTCAGTAGCATTTATTTCTGCTCTAATATTTATTATTTCCTTCCTTCTTCTAGTTTTAGGCTTTATTTGTTGTTTCTTTTCTAGCTCCTTCAGGTGTAAGGTTAGGTTTTTTATTTGATGTTTTTCTTGCTTCTTAGGGTAGGACTGAATTGCTACATATTTCCCTCTTAGGACTGCTTTTGCTGCATCCCAAAAGTTTTGGACTGTTGTGTTTTCATTTTCATTTGTTTCCATATTTTTTTTATTTCTTCTTTGATTTCCTGGTGGACCCATTCATTCTTCAGTAGCATATTGTTTAACCTTCATGTTTTTGTGCTCATTCCAATTTTTTCTTCATATTAAGTTTTATAATATTACTGTCAGAAAAGATGCATGATATAATTTCAATCTTTTTGTATTTTTTGAGGCCTGATTTGTGATGTAATATGTGATCTACTCTGGACACTGTCCCATATGCGCTTGAAAACAATGTGTATTCTGCCATTTTAGGATGGAATGTTCTGGATATGTATGTTCAGTCTGTCTGGTCCAGTGTGTCATTCAGAGCCACTGTTTCTTTTCTTTCTTTCTTTTTTTTTTTTTTTAAAGATTTTATTTATTTGTTTATTTATTTATTTGACAGAGAGAAACATAGCCAGAGAGGGAACACAAGGAGGAGGAGTGAGAGAGGGAGAAGCAGGCTTCCCGCCGAGCAGGGAGCCCGATGTGGGACTCGATCCCGGGTCTCCGGGATCATGACCTGAGCCGAAGGCAGTCGCTTAACCAACTGAGCCACCCAGGTGCCCCCAGAGCCACTGTTTCTTTATTTATTTTCTGTTTAGATGATCTGTCCATTGCTGTTAGTAGGGTGTTAAAGTCCCCTACTATTATCATATTATTATCATGTAGTTCCTTTGTGTTTGTTATTGTTTTACATATTTGGGTGCACCCCTGTTTGGTGCATAGATATTTACAATATTAGATCTTGTTGGATTGTCCCCTTTATAGTGATATAGTGCCTTTTTTTTTTTTTATCTCCTTACAGTCTTTATTTCAAACTCTAGTTTTTTGATGTAAGTATCACTACTCTGGCTTTTTTTTGACATCCATTTGCATGATAAATGTTTTTCCATCCCCTCACTTTCAATATGCAGATGTCTTTGGTATAAAATGAGTCTCTTGTAGGCAGAGTATAGATGGGTCTTGTTTTCTTAACCATTCTGACACCCTATGTCTTTTGATTGGAGCACTTGGTCCATTTACATTCAGACTAATTATTGATAAATGTGTTTATTGCCATTTTATTTCTTGTTTTGTCCTTGTTTCTGGATATTTTCTCTGATCCTTTCTTGTCTTTGTCACTTTTCCTCTTTTCTTTCAACTCAAAGTGTCCCCTTTAATATTTCTTGCAGGGCTTCTTTCGTGGTCATAAACTCCTTTAGATATTCCATACTCATGGATTGGAAGAACAAATATTCTTAAAATGAGTATATTACCCAAATCAATCTACACATTTAATTCTATGTCTATCAAAAAAAAAAAAGTAAGAAGAAGAAGAAGAAGAAGAAGAAGAAGAAGAAGAAGAAGGTAGGAGAGAGGCATTAAGTGGATTCTCTTGCAGAGCCCTGGGAGTTTCCTGGCCCTGCCCATGACTTGGTTTCAGACTTCTGACCTCCAGAACTGTGAGACAATAAATGTCTGCTATTCTAAGCTGAAAAAAAAAAAATACCAACAGCATATTTCACAGAGCTAGAACAAACAACCCTAAAATTTGTATGGAACCACAAAAGACCCTAAATACTAAATAGCCAAACAACCTTGAAATGGAGAAGTAAAGCTGGTCGCATCACAATTCTGGATTTCAAGTTATACTACAAAGCTGTAGTGATCAAAATAGTATGGTACTTTCATAAAAATAAACACATCAATGAAGCAGGATAGAAAACCCAGAAATAAACCCACAATTATATGGTCAATAAATCTTCGACAAAGCCAGAAAGACTACCCAATGGGGAAAGGACAGTCCCTTCAACAACAAAAGGTGTTGGGAAAACTGGGCAGCAACATGCGGAAGAATGAAAGTGGACCATTTTCTTACACTATACACAGGAGTAAATTTAAAATGGATTACAGCTCTAAATGGGAATCATAAAACCATAAAAATCCTAGAAGATAACACTGGCAGTGACCTCTTTGATGTTGGTCATAGAAACTTTCTAGTTATGTCTCCCAAAGCAAGGGAAATAAAAGCCAAAATAAACTGTTATGACGTCATCAAGATAAAAAGGTTCTGCACAGTGAAGGAAATGATCAACAAAACTAACAGGCAGCCTGTGGGCTGGGAGAAGGTGTTTGCAAGGGACATACCTGATAAAGGGTTAGTATCCAAAATCGATAAAGAAATATAAACTCAGCATCCTTAAAATGAATAATTTAGTCAAGAAACACTTGTGATAAATACCAGTTTTGTATGGAAGTGTTGAATCACTATATTGTAGACCTGAAACTGATATTACATTGTATGTTATCTAATTGGAATTTAATTAAAAACTTTTTAAAAAAAGGAAAAAACTTACCTTAAGTCCACCTTCAAAAAAAAAAATAAGCTGCAGATATTTAAAAGGAACCATTTGATTAGTTTATGTACTAGGTACACTTCAGCATAATGAAGATACCGAACATTTCCATCAACCCCTAATATTTTCTCATGTCTTTTTGCAGTCCACCCTGTCTCAATCCCCATTCTTAGACAACCACTAATCTGCTCTCTATTGCTCTAGATGAGTCTGCATTTTCTAGAATTTTTTTTATAAATAGAATGATAAGGGTGCCTGGGTGGTTCAGTGGGTTAAAGCCTCTGCCTTTAGCTCAGGTCATGATCTCAGGGTCCTGGGATCAACGCCCTGGGATAGAGGCCTGAGTCAGGCTCTCTGCTCTGCAGGGAGCCTGTTTCCTCCACTTTCTCTGCCTGCCTCTCTGCCTACTTGTGATCTCTCTGTCAAATAAATAAATAAAAATCATTTAAAAAATAAACAAATGGAATGATACAGCATCAACTCTTTTGTGTCTAGCTTCTTATACTCAACCTAATGATTTCTAGATTCATTTAAAGTTGTGTGGGTCAGTCATTCATTCCAATCTATTGCTGAGTAGCAGTCCATTGTATGGAGAAAACACATCTTTTTTAACCTGAGGCAGATCCTAGTCCTTAACGTGAGTGTTAAAACGTCTAGAGGAAAAGATTAGAGAAAAATGTCGTGACCTTAGTGTAGATAATATTTTCTTAGAATACCAAGTGAACAGATAAGAAAGAAAGAAAGATAACTGGACTTTTTCGGAGTTAAAAACATTTGCTTTTGAAATAAGCCATTAAGAAAACAAAAAAGCAAGTCACAGATGGTGAGAAAATATTTGTATGCCTATATCAGATAAATAATATGACAAAATATAATAAAATAACATCAAAATAATAATGAGCTCAAAAACAAACACTCAATTTTTTAAAAATAGCAGATATATCACAAAAGAAAATATGCAAGTGGCCAATATACATATGAAAAGATTCTGAATATCAATAGTTCTCAGAAAAATGATAAATGTGTGTTTTAAAGCCTCTGAAATTGGGGTACGTCTTACTATCAATGAACTTGCAATTGATGTGTTTCTTTTTATGTAAAATTAATATTTTTAATTTTAGATGCTCTCTCTATTGAGTACTAAGGCTTGGTAGTGCTCTAAGCACTTTACCTGCCGCGTTTCATTTAACTTCACAAAACCCTGAGAGGAGGCACTACAATTAAACTCATCTTAGTAAACTCCACTCATGGGTGAGCAGATTGAAGCTCGAGTTTAAGTAAGTTGCCCCAAGTCACCCCGCTAGTCTGTGGCAAAACCAAGCTTGGAATCCACTCTCTGCCTCTGTATCCCATAGGTTTAAGTATTATGCTGTTTTTTTTTTTTTTTTTAAGATTTTTATTTATTTATTTGACAGAGAGATCACAAGTAGGCAGAGAGGCAGGCAGAGAGAGAGGAGGAAGCAGGCTCCCTGCCGAGCAGAGAGCCCGATGTGGTCCTTGATCCCAGGACCCTGGGATCATGACCTGAGCCAAAGGCAGAGGCTTTAACCCAATGAGCCACGCAGGCGCCCTATGCTGTTTTTTTATTAGTACATTGCTGGTTGGTTTTCAATGGAGAGTATGTAAGCAAACAGGACCCTCCCTCAGTCCTGTTATTAACTTATTCTGTTACATTTTGTGGGACATTAAAGGAATCACTCTAAGTTAAATGCCTAATATTTAGTAGGCATACTACATAAATGCAAGAGAACTTTTTAAATTGCCAAAATAGGGAGGGTTAAGTCCTAGAGTCTCTAAATAGCCATGAGAAATAAATTGCCAAAACATATATTTGAAAATTACATGATTCCACTAACTTAAGTTAGATTTTATTTATCACTCTTTTCTTTCAACTTTTTACATCTGTCTTTTATGTGAAAGCACTTGAATGCTGTGATCTCCTTTATCAGTGGTTCTCAGCCAGGAGTGGTTTTGTCTCGCAGGTAATATTTAGCGACATCTGGAGACATTTTTGTCTATTTGGGGGTTTGCCGGGAATCTTTCTAGTGAATGGAAGCCAGGAATGCTGCTAAACATCCTACAGTAGAGGACAGCCTCCACAAAAAAGCATTCTCCAGCCCTAAGTGTCAGTAGTGCCAAGCTTGGGAAATCACAAGTTATGCAAACATTGTTCTATTGATATCGTCTGAGAACATGAGTGGCTGCAGGAAGTTAAAGAGAGGAAAACCGTGGTCCCTGTTAGCACATGGAGTAATCCAAGGGGGAAGGGCCAGGAAACCGAAGTCCAATGCTAAGAACAATATAATAAATGTCATAAGAGAAAATAACAGAATATTTTAAGGCTTTAAGGGAGGGAATATAACCAGCTAATCCAGTCGAGAAAGCTGAGAAGAGCTGAGAGGCTTAAGTATGGAAATACCCTTCCTTCTTCATAAAAACAAAAGTGGGCGTCCCCATGTGTGGTGATACGAGATAATTCCTGGTTGGCCAACATCATGTACCTTTTAATATGCCGAAACTGAGCTAGGACAAGGCTGAAACTGTGTAATGAGAATTAACTAAAGGTGGTAGAGCTCCCGAGAAGAGCGGCGGGAGACCAGATGGGTGTCATGGGGTGTGCGTGCTCTCTTGGGCTTGGAGGTGCATTGCCTGCTGATCTCGGGCTCTCCCCACTCCTAGAACCCAGCACCCCAAAGCCCACATCCAGGTATCTGAACGTCTTTAACTCTATACCCAGAGAGAATTAGCGTTCCGGTTCTGGCCCTCACTAGCTGCGTAGCCTTAATGGCTTCTAAACTTCAGATTTCTCCTCTGAAATGGAGTAGCAGTAGTACCACTGCATTGGTTATTGTATACATTAAATCAGATTACATGTGAATTGCTTCGTGCTGTAGGTGCACTGGTTGCTACTGAACAACCACTATTACACAAGTTATTTATCACTATGGTATTGTTACTGTTATGAATTAAATCAAAGCTTGTGCCCTTCTCGTTCAGAAAAAATACATGAAAATGGGGGAAGCACAAAGAAGGTGGTTACTACAGCCTGGCATCCATGGAAGAGGGCTGTGGGCTGATGGGAAGGAAGAAGGGGAGACTTCCTGAAGGGCTCACAGAGAAGTCTCTGGAATGGAGGTGTGAAAGAAGGGGAGGATGACTTTGCGTAGCTGGGGAGCCTGACTGAGCCCTGTAAGAAATAGTTCAGTGGAATTAAGTTCATTCAATATTCACTGGATGTTTGCTTTGCTTGAAGCAAAGATAAACACAATATACTGTAAAATCATAGCAGAGAGGATGAGACAGACAAGTAACACCACTACCCGTTTGACCTTGGGGGGAAGGAAGCAGGTGCGGGGTGAGAGGCTAGGGAAAGTTCATAACCTGGGAACTGGTTATATCAAGAACAAGGAACAAGAAGGACTAAAAGTCAGATGTGGAAATTTTTACCCCCCCAAAAAAAGCAAAAGGGAAATTTAAGAATTGCCAAAGCCAAAGGAGGCCAAACACTATTATGAAAACTGGAGGATGGAACCAGAAACTGGGAGTCAGGAAGGAATAGGTATGTTTAGACAAGTTGGGAGAAGCTGGGTGGGGTGGGGTGGGGTGGGGTGGGGTGGGGTGGGTTGGGGACTAGGGAGAGGCAATTACTTTACACAGCTGTTTGGGCCCACAGATGAGTTTTATGACAGTAATAAAACACTCTCCAGTTAAAATAATGTGAATCCTCATTTTAAATTGGATTGAAAACATTTAACGATGTATTGACTTAAATGCATGCATTAAATAATAAATAAATAGAATAATAAGTTAATAATAAAATAATTAAAATAATAAGTTGTTAATAAGTTGTTCTCTCTGCTTCTGTTTGGTGGCGAGCTTTCTTGCTTCATGGCTTCCCTTCAGGCAGAAGAGGCTGAATAATGCTTATAACAAGGAGGACATGAAAAGAGGCCAGAGGGTAAATGAACCCATACAGTCTTTTAGGGCTGATAAAAAAGAGGTGAGGAGAGAGGTCAATGACTTGTCCAGTGAGGGGTTCTGGATGAATGATTGACAGCAGTGGGGGAGCTTAGGCCGTACAAAGCTGGGGGTGGCAAGAGAATGGAAAGGAGACTTAGCAGGAGTTGCTCTGGGTTCCCGGCTGGAAACTCTTTAATGGTCTCTCAGGAGATGAAAGCAAAGGGTGCAATTGTTTGATGATTTCTGGTCACTGCCTTATTAGGACAGGGGGCACTGTGGGCCCCACGTTTGTGGTACTAAGTGTTAAACTCAGATGGGCTTTATTTGGTCAGAACTCAGGGAATGGGCATCAGAAGAAGACCGAGAGACACAAACATTCAGAAAGGGAGAGAAAAAGTTAACTTTAGGCTCCCTAAGGAAATAATGTGCAAAATGACCCTGGTTTCCGAGTTGATGTGAATCCATTCACGGTGAGGAGACAACCTTCCTACCCCCCTGTCGTATTCACAAGGGTCAGGGCATGGCTACAGATGTTAATACAGTGAAGTTCAGAAGGACACTAGTTTCTCTTAAGGGGTCCAGGTTTATTCAGGGTTTTCTTGTGTGAGCGACCATCAGCAGATCTGACTGTGTTATTAATGATCTCAGGACGCAATCTGTTTCTTCTTGTATGTGAGCTGCATAATCCCACTGGAAGCAAGGAGAAGTGTCCATTTTTGTTTCCACACTAAGGAGGTTCCATAGTCTTACAAAAGCATGAAGGAATAATTAGAAATGAACTAAAGTGGGCCAAGGCTACAGAAAAGCATTAAACAAGAGAAAACTGTGTGAAGAACCAGCAGATGCAAATAGCAATGCAAAATGTAAGGCAGAGAGCCTCACTTGCCGATTTCACTCCTTTGGAAGCCAAAACGAGATGCTTCAAACTTCTCCCCAGAGATGGAAATTGTTATTTGAGCAAAACATTTGTTTTACCTTTTTATGTTTGGGTGTTCCTATGGTCAGCTGCATCTATAATTCTCTTGTTTCACATTGTGTCCTGATGGACCGTGATACACTTTGACTTCTGTTTCATTTCTTACAATGCTATGCCTTAACTTGACAGGATCATGACAAATAAGATTCTGTGAACATTTTCTTCAGAATGTTCCGTGTAAATCCCGAATGACTGTGCTTGATTCCATGTGCGTATGTGCTGGGCCAGCATTCCAAACGTGTTGCAAGAATACGTGCACGGCGGGCTTGCCCCACGAGCCAGCAGCTGTGCCCCGCGCTGCCATTACAAATATGCAGGAAATGGGTTTGCGTGTGGTGTGATCTTCCTCTCTTTCCTCATGATTAGAAAGCGACTTGATCAGGGAGGAGTGCTGGGTCAGCAGCTCTGTGTTGATGTGGCAATTTAGTAGATATCCACGTGTTCTTTCCTGGAGCAGGGGTGAAGCGTGGGGCACCGGGGACACTGGTAGCCATGCTAGCAGCCGAGGCCTTCAGTACACATCTGTGGGCAAAGTGTGGGATCTGGGGCCATTTGTCGCTGAACCTTCCATACCTCTGGATATCCCAGTAGCAATTGGCGTAAATAGGCTGTCCTGCCTGGGGCTCAGGTGCTGCCATGACCACAGGATCCGAAAATCAGATAAGGTTTTAAATCAATTTTATTGAGACATTTGATGGAGAAATTTGATTCAGTCATTCACGACAACACTAGAACGATTGAATAAAAACTTTGATGTCCTTTGTACAAGGCAAACAATGGGTGAATCAGAAGCAGGGGAGCGCCATTCTGGAGCGAGGGACTGCTGAGTTTTTTGGAACATTAGAAGAGATGTGGAAACAGGGCAGGATTGGCTAGGAGGACTGGGATTTCCTTATAAGGCCAGTGGGTTCATTTTCTAGGGTAAGGTGAACTAGCTAAAGCTGAAAGACAGCACTGTGGTTGGTCTGTGTTTGATTTCCTTGATGGGCGTTTCCTGTTAGTGCAAGCTGAGTCTGGTTTAGGTTTGTGATATGGGCCAGGTCAGTGGGTAGGACCTCCATTTTTTGGGTCCAGATATATAAATTAATTTTATTAAACTAAAATTGGTGAAGCACTTACTATGTGGCCAGGTGCTATGCAGCACCCAGTGTCTTCACGTGGAGTTCTTCAGTGATTAATTTCTCTCTTGAGGAGGCCACCTGTTTTGGCTTGCATTCACTCAGAAGAGGACCATAAGCATAGGATTCCTGGAGAACTGATTTCCCTCCAGGGGAAAGCAGGAAAGGTTCAGGCAGGATGAGAAAGGAAAAGAAGCCAAACAAGGGTGGAATTTTAGGGGAAGTCCTAGCTTGGCCGGATCCCATGGGGAGCTCTGGAACATAATACTCAGAACATAGGAGTTGGGCTTTTGTAGTCTCATATCTGTCAGAGGCTGGTTATGGGCCTTTCACGGGAGATGTAAAATTCACAGGCTCTTCCAGATATTATTACTGGAGACATGGCTTTGGCATCCACCGGAAATTTTCTGAATGTTCCAGATGCAAGCCATTAGCAGCAAGTGGACAGAAGCTCGGGATGAGTGTGTAGGTAAGGGACCAACAGTGTCCACTATACCCACCAGTGGGAGAGGGTGTAGACAGGACATAAAGAAGAAAAGAGCACCCAGAGCTCTGCTACTCCAAGTGTAGTCTCAGAGCAGCAGCATTTGGTCTAATGGAGATCCATCAACAGGAAGCTTGTTAGAATGGGGGAATCTCAGGCCTCATCTAAGTTAATCAGAATCTGAATATTAAGAAGATCTTCAGGAGATAGGTATGCACATTAACTTTTAAGAAACTTGACTCTATAGTGTTAGGAAAAAATGACTTACTGACCTTCTAAACAGGCAGAAATAAGCATTGCAGTCAGAGCTGCAATATGGTGGGTCTGGGAAATTCTTGGTCCGAAGGTTGTCTGGCTCAGCCGAAGCCAGAGGGAAGAGAATGCCTTCTTAGCTGAGAGCAAGGCAGTGCCTATTTTGCTTCCCTGAGCCCTATCATGCCAGGCTTGCAGGAAAGTGGGAAGAGGATCAGGAGGAAGGGTTTGGGTGCTGACATAGGAAAGCAAAATATAAAATAAGGCAAGATATAGAGCTGACCCCACAATCTAAGCTTGAAAAGCATACTAAAAGTCGCATCAGGTAAATCACTTGACTCAGATATGCATCATTAAGGAGTCATGACACAGCTCACGCATGAGGAGAGACCTCT
This sequence comes from Spilogale gracilis, assembly GCA_004023965.1. Classification (NCBI taxonomy): domain Eukaryota; kingdom Metazoa; phylum Chordata; class Mammalia; order Carnivora; family Mephitidae; genus Spilogale; species Spilogale gracilis. The sequence goes on from PITA01007423.1 coordinate 14,685, forward strand.
GGGGCAAAATATGTTGGTTACCAGAAGGGGCTCGCAATAGTACAAAAAGGTTTCTTCCGCAACACTGAAAATTCCTGCCACCAGAGTCACGATGCAGTTTGTCCACTCACACCATCTGTGGAGGGGTGTCATGTCTGGAGGGCCGCTTGCCCGCAAGTTTGGGAGACATCTGGTTAAAGACGTAGAATGCCACATTCATTTAACCTCAGAACATTCCTAAAATCACATGAGAAAATCATGGTTTTCTTATTTTGGCTGCTGTTGTTTTCAAGCATCAAGCTAGGAATATAAAGGGAATTGAAGAGAATAGATCAGCAAAAACTTGTTGGAGACTAAAAAAGTAGATTTCTTAATATGGGTGGCGATTGGCTTGGTAGAACCAAGAAAATTGAATCCTAGAACGTGAACAAGGAGAAGGCTGATAATCTATTTCATCTACCTGCAGAATGTCTCTAAAGGCCGAAGAATTAGCAGCACTGGGATGGAAGCTTGAGCCAGAAACTGACCAATGGGGCGGTCGGATGTCTGTTGAAGACACAGTCTGACCTTCAGATCCAGCATGCTGCCTCTCCCCCTCCTGGAAGGAAGGCAGGTGACTGGAGTTTGATTCTCCAGAGACAGTAAAACAGATGGTAGCCTTCAGATAGCAGTACACCAGACCCAGCTAAGATCAGCGCTGCCGTAATGAAAAAAGAGGTGTAAGTTTAAGTTTAAATTCTGAATTGTACAGGGCCCCCCACCTGGATCCCAGAAATCCAGTCGCCATTATCTTGCAGCTAGATTAAAACAGTCTTCTCTGGGCATCCGAAGATAATAATACTGGGGATCTCCCAAAGAAATAGCCCAGTTAGATCATCCTACTTTGCACACTTCTCTCCTTTCTTCCCTGGTTCTCTTCTAAGCAGAGTTTCCAGTTAGCTTTTAGATGCTCTGTTCTAAAATAGGAGTAGGCCGACAAGGATCCACAACGTTTAAGAAAGGCATCTAAAATCAAAGAACAACCTCAGAGCATTTCCACATTAGAGATGCTTCTCTCAGCGGTTGTCCAGAGGGGTAGGAAACAGCTCAGAAGCTGAAAGAATTAACGTTCCACAGAACAACCTGGACCAGAGAGACAGGAGAAGGGAATAAGCCCACAGAGGAATCCCTCTCTGTTTCACTTCAAAGCACTGTTCCAACGTGTTTATTTCCATACACCTTCTCTGAGATGAACACACCCAGTGAATGAGCCCCTGGCTAGGTTTTCAAGCTCTGGCCAAGTAGGTAATAGCTTTCCTTCTTTCTGTGTATCACTTGCCTTCTCTCTTCCTCTTGACACCCTGGAATGGCACCTGATCATAACCATTAGCAAGGAAGTTTTGCCTTAGGTTCTTTTGCTAGATAACACAAGATACTACAGGGTCTGAGAATGATCACAAAGAGCGGACTGGTCATCCTCTACTTGCTGACTCACTTGGGACTATGGAGGTATTGAAAGTAGTATTTTATTGCATTAAGGTATTGATTTTTATTTTACTTTTATTACAGAAAACTTCAATTATATAAAAAGTAGAGATACCAGTTTCATGGGCCTCCGTAGACTCACCAGCTAGATTTAGTCATGCTCACCCAAGGTCTCTTGGCACACTTATTTCTCTACTCTCTTTCTCCTGTAACTTTGATGGCTTTGGAGCGAATTCTAAGCATCATCCTATTTTCCGCAAACATTTCAGTACATCTCACTAAAGGTCAGGACTCTTTTGAATTATAACACAATATCTTTTGTCAGAACTAAAACATTTAATAATTTCTTCATATCATCAAAAAGCCCATCATTCTTTAAATTTCTCTACTTGATTCTGAATTTTCTCCTTTTGTGGTTAATTAATTCAAATCAGAATTCAAAAAGGTCCATAAATTTTAATTTCTGATATATATGTCATATTTACATATAATCTGATAGTTATGTCATATATATATATCATCTCTTTCAATCAAAATTTCTCTTTTTAGCCTTGAATCATAATTTTTTGAGAAAATTAGTAGTTTGTCCTAAATATATTCCCATGAAATTCCATAGTTTTGTTAGTGTATTTTTTGCTGTTTTTCCCTTTAAGTATGATTTTAACTCATGAATTTTCGTATATTTGAAATGTTTAAATTCATTGCCATTATCATTTTTTTATGCTCAAATTGCTTTATTTTTGATCAGTGGGAGCTTTTTCATGCAGGCTTCTGGGTCCTTTTGATATGACCCCGGTGGCCTTTAATGGCCTGTTTGCTTTCTGGCATAGCAAGATGTTCAGACTCATCCTATATATTTGCTCCCCCAGACCTAGAAGCAATTATTTTTTAAGTAGCCCTAGTCTTCTATAGCAACAAAAGTTTTAGAAGTTATTATAGGAGGTTATTTTTCTGACTCTGAGACAGAAAAAAATTCCTTAAAATGACATAAAATGCTAAGCATGTAAGAAAATATAGATATATTTAACAGCATCGTGACATCTTAAAATTTGTAAAATGGCAAATTAGGAAATTTTTGCATCATATATGACCAACAGTATAAAGAACACCAATAAGTCAGAAAAAAAAAAGAAAAAAGCTTCCTCAAACTTTCTCTGACCAAGATAAATTTCAAATAAGGATTTCACAGAAGAGGAAATCCATATCATCACAGTGTTATGAAAGGATGTTCAGTTTCTTTGGCAATCAGGGAAATGAAAATTACGATGTACCATTTTATCTGTGTCAGATAGTCCGGAGTCAAGACATTTGACAATATTGAGTGCTGAAGAGGTATGTATTAGGAATACCTTTGTATAGTGCTTATGAGAATAGGTAATAGAAAACCATATCAGGAGACAAAAACTAGAACCAAGTTAAATATGTACTGACAGGAGAATGGATACATAATTTGTGGTACTTTAATTCATTCAGTTCATTGTTATTCAACAGAATAGCAATGAAAAAATGAACTATACCTAGAAATGCCCTGACTTTGAGAAATAGAGTGTAGAATGGAACAACCATGATGCAGAAGACTATGGAATATGTAGGATTTTTATAAACAATTTGACACTGTTTTGTACACACTCTAGAGAAGCTCCGGCCTTGTCTGTGTACATATGCAGACTTTCCCCGGGGCAGGAGTAAGCATACTCCAGCATATGGCCCACCATATGCTTTTGCAAGTAAAATGGTATTTGAATACAACCACACCCACTTGTTCATGTCTGTTTTCCCACCACAATGACAGAGTAATGGTAATAGAAACCATATGGCCCACAAAGACTAAAATATTTACTATCTGGCCCTTTACCAAACACATTTGCTGCTCTCCAACCCCAGTCTAGAGTATGTGCAAGATGGTGCCAAATTTTAATAAATGTCATATGCAAGCAAAAATAAACAGCCTATTATTTTCTCAGATTTCATGATAAGATATACAAATAAAACAAAGGAATGACAAGTGAAAATTCAGTATAGTGTTTACTTCAGGTAGGGATCAGAAGGTAGAGGATGGAATTGGGGAGAAATCCATAGTAAACAGAAGTTGCTGGCACTATTCCCTTCTATGTGTTAAATATTATATTGCAATAGAACAAAAAATAAATATAAAAAACAAAAGTAAATAATTCCAGAAAATTTCTTGGGACTGAATAACATAATCTTCCATATTATAAGAGTCTGAGTACCACTAAAATTGGATAAAAGTAAGCCCACCCCAAAGCACATCATTATGGAATTTCAGGACATTAGAGACAGAGAAATTCTGTAAGCTTCCAGAGACCAAAGTCTAGGTCATATACATAAGATCAAAAATCAGAACAACCTTTGAGTTTTTGATAGCAAGACTAGATACTAGAATATTTTTGGGGAAAATGTTTTTTATCTTAGAATCCTATACACCACCAAACTAGTAATTTAGAAGAAGAGAGCGAAAAGACATTTTCAGATGTTCAAGTTGTAAATGCCTTACTCCCCATGTCTCTTTTCTCAAGTTGCTCATGGAATATTTGCTTCACAAAACTGAGCCAGTGAATCAAGAAGCAGATGACAAAGGATGTAGGAAAAGATAGCCTAATCCAAGAGAGACATGAAAAAAAAAAAATCCTCAGATTCTAGATCATCGCAAGAGGACAACAGACTTTTGGGAGACTTGAGAGTAATTGTTTGATCTGTACCAGATTAGAGGCTCTGAGCATCACTATTTTAAGAAAAATTAAATTGATTAGCTACGTCAAGCACTTGAATGCATTTCCCCCCAGTTTTATTGAAAAATAATTGACACACATTTCTGTGTTTAAGGAGTATGGTATGATGGTTTAATTTACAATATTGTGAAATAATTATAACCAGTTTGACTAACATCCATCTTCTCATATAGATACAATAAAAAGAAGAGAGGAAAAAAATTCTCCTTGGGGTGGTAGAACTCTTTGGATTTACTCGCTAACCAACATTTTAAAAATATCAGATGGCAGCGTTAGCTCTGGTCATCATGTTGTAACTGGAGGTTGGTGCCTTTCGACAACCTTCTTCCAATTCCTCTTCTTCCCACCACTCATCTCTGGTGAACACAAGTCTGATATCCTTTCTTATAAGCTTTTCTTTCTTTTTTTTTAAGATTCCATGTTTAAGAGCGATGATAAGGTATTTCTCTTTTCTATCTGACTTATTTCATTTAGCATAATGCCCTGTGGATCCATCCATGTAGCAATGGTCCTATTACTCCTCACTTTTTATGGCTAACTAAATAGTCCATTGTATATGCACACCACAACCTCTTTATCCATTCATCCATCAATAGGCATTTAGGTTGTTTCCATGTCTTCACTATTGTAAATAATGCCACTATGAACATGAGGGGTGGAGCTGTCTCTTCGACTTAGTGTTTTCATTGCCTTTAGATATAGTTCCAAAAGTGGAATTGCTGGATCCTATGGTAGTTTTATTTTTCATTTTCCGAGGAACTCTTTACTGTTCTCCATAGTGACTACACCAATTTGCAATCCCACCAATAGTGTGCAAGGTTTCCCTTTTCTCCACATCCTCACGAGCATTTGTTATCTCTTGTCTTTTAATGGCCATGTAACAGGCTTGAGGTGAAATCACACTGAAGTTTTAACTTGCACATCCCTAAGGACAAGAGATGTTGAGCATCTTTTGTACCTGCCTTTTGTGCATCTCTTATATGTCTTTCTTTGGAGAAATGTCTACTCGAGTCATCCTTTGCCCATTTTTAAACTGGATTATTTGCTTCCTTAGTTCTTAGTTCTTTGTATATTTTGGACATTAACTCTTCCTTAGTTCTTTATATATTTTGGGTATTAACCCTTATCAGATATATGGTTTGCAAATACTTTTTCCCATTCTGTAGGTTGTCGTTCCACTTTGTTGATGGTTTCTTTTGCTGTACAGACTCTTTTTAGTTTGACGTAGTCCAATTTGTTTACTTATTTGTTGCTTGTGCTCATAGGGGTGATATCCAAAAAATCATCACCAAGACCCTTGTCAAGGAGTTTTGTTCCTATGTTTTTTCCCAGGAGTTTCATGATTTTAGACCTTCCATTTAAGGCTTTAATCCATTTCCAGCTAATTTTTGTGAGTAGTGTAATCTATGGGTTATTTCATTGTATTACCTGTGAATACCCAATTATTCCAGTGCCCTTTATTAAAGGGACTGTCTTTTCTCCATTGGATATTCCTGGCTCCTTTGTCAAATATTAGTTGACTATATGTCATTGGGTTTATTTCTGGGTCTTTGACTCTGTTCCATTGATCTCTTTGTCTGTTTTTATGCTAGTTTTGATAACTACAGCTTTATAGGATAGCTTGAAATTGGGAGTGTGACACCTCCTGTTTTCTTTTTTTTCTCATTAAATGTATTAAAATAAGATTTATCTAGCAAGGAGAGGTTTGCAATTGAGTTAGTCATAAGTATATATAAAAACTAAATACATCTTAAGAAGACAAGATAATTCAGAATACTAGGAAAATGAAATCGGCAAAAGGTACAATTATAGAATATGGTCCAGATAGGATGAATTCCATGAACATAGTCATAATAATGAAAACAGAGAATATTGATCTAACTAAAATTTTGATATTATTCTATTAGAATATGGCAGGATGGGAAAGGTGTACCCATGTGGCTCTTCAGGCCATGGGTACATTGCTACTTCTTCAACAGTTTTAGGAGAGACATGGAGGAAAATACCAGAAGAATTAGCTAAAGGAGTTAAAACTAATTCCTTTAAAGGAGTGAGAAATCTGAGAAGAAAAATTACGTGCCTGTACAGTTTTAATTAAAAATTTAAAGATAAGCTACAAAAATGACACCACAGACAACAACCTGATGTATTAAATACAATCATCCTTTCCCAGTTTAACCAACCAACCTAGAAAATATGGCAATATTGGGAATTGGCCTTTCTGTTAAAAGAAATGAATTAAACAAGTCAAGTTGAACCCACGGGGATGAGATGCTATTTTTTTTTGTAATGTCTTCAGCATACTACACAATCTTTTCATTCATGCGAAGCTTTTCCTCCAGAAGTGAGTGTTGTTTGGCAGTCAGAAAGGAAAGAAAGGGAAAAAAAAAAAAAGGCAGCCGCTGACACTCAGAAACTAGTCCGACCTAGCCAGATCATGTTGTTCTCCTGTTTAGACACGAACCTTGTCTCGGCATACCAACACCAGACAAGTTACTCTGAGACCATAAAAAATGAGCACATTTCATAATTTTCATAATTTCGCTTAAGTATGGACAAAACCAAGGTCACTGTGTCACTCATAAAGTACCAAATACCCCGTTTCTCACCAAGAATGATTGAGCATTATTTCTTTACTGTTTACAGTTTTATCCTCCCTATAAATTAGATTTATTGAGTTACCAATCAAGGAATCACACTTCCTCCCTTTTTTGACAACATGCAAAACAGAGCAAACCCCAGCCATTAGTAAGGTGGAATGTTGGATGATGTCTTGTTGTCATCAGTGTGGACAAGGGAGGATCCAGTTTAGCACATTGATTGAGGACTTAGCTTTCGCTAATTACATCGCTTAGGCACTAGGCAAGTCAAGAGTGAATATGACATTGTTTCTGTCCTTGAGTTCCTAAGAGCTCCTTAAACAATCCCAGAGAACTAGAATTGAACATTTCTAAACTGGGAAGAGCATGGAAGTTATTGTTGTTGGAAAGAGCATTGGCCTAAAACATTTGGGTTTAAACTAATCCTTACCGTGTATTAACCATGAGGCAAATCACTTGACTACTCTACTGTTTTTTCAGATGTAAAACAATGATTTATCCTACTTAAACAATCACTGAGAATATTAAATAAGATAATGTGCCTTGAAATATTTTATAAGGTGTATGAGACCACTATAATGTAAAGGAAGGGAGGCCCAAAGAAGTGAAATCACCTACCCTAAACCACACAGCTATTATCAGATGTCAGTATAACACTTGAGTGGAGATAATTACCAACAAGACTTCAATAGTAAAAATAACAGCATTATTAGACATTCTGCCTTACACTTTATCGATGTTATTTCATTTATAACAATACTTTAGTCTTGCATATAGAATGCGTGGCTCTTTTTATATCTCTATAATTTGTGAGCATTATTATATTTTATATGACTATATCAGAAATTTTGGAAAGAGAGGATATGTGCTTAACTTCCTACATTAATTTAAGAAGAAAGAGGATCTTATAATTCAAGATTATGATGTTGTATTCGAAAGTCATGCAACATATTTTCAATATGAGTCAGGCCAAGAGGTCACAACTCTTCATTCAAGAAGTGTGATGATCGAAGTTTCCTCCTTAATGGTAAAGTTTTCCAGAAAAAAATTTTTGAAATGAGATTTATGTGCTCATGTTGAGACAAACAGGAACTTGTTATGGAGTAATAGTGGTTAAACATTTGCAATCCTAGGAATAGGCCACGAAAATATATATACCTGAGTGCTGTGGAAAATTCTAGAACTTTCCTTGAGTAAATGGTGTGGCTTTATTCTTTATCCCCCCACATATTTGGGTTTCTTAGCATCACCTGATGAAGCATGAGACTAATACAGTATGTAGCCACTGAACTCTAAGAAGTCACTACTGTAGAAAAGTTAAATTTTTGTACTCTGTACTACACCCTTCCTGGGTCTGAAATGAGATATTAGCACTTTAGCATATGGGTACAGATATTGAAATGACCAGGAAATATGATTGAAATAGTGTTGGAAAGGTGGTAAGAGCTAAAATCCTGAAAAATAATATACTTTGGGAGGTTTTCATTCCTTTGACTCAGACTTCAGATAAACAAGCATTCCAAAGGGAAAGATTAAGTATCTAGAATGAAATGTCACACACACAGAAAACCATCGCAAGTCCTGACCTGATGGACATCTAGTATGTTCTGATCTTTGTGTGATCTCATTAGCCTTGTCACTTCAGTGCCAAATACATAAATCATTTAAATTATTTCTCTCCCTGGAGCCAATTCTTGCAACCGTATTAGCAGCATGGTGTTTAGCAGCTTCTTCAATTTTTTTTCTATTGAAATTTATGTATTTCTGTTTGTAGACAATACAAAAACTTAGAAAATTGAGACAAATGAAGTAGACTTCTTTTCTTGTGGTCTTTCTTAACTGCCCCCCCCATCATCTTCTCTCTGTTCTTAGCCTCCCTTCTTAGTGACTGGTATTTGTTCACTGCTTACAGCTCCTGGAGCCCCAACCCCTATGACACCTTCCCCCAAACCCTGGAGTAGAGGAGGTATTTTCCCTGCTCTAGGCCTGACCCCTCTGTGCCTGTGCGTCTAGCTAGCCAAGATCAAGGTCTCTGTGCCTTTGCTTATGGAGTCCTATCTCAGCACCTTCCCTGCAGTTCTCTTATACCTAGGATCCTGACATTTATCTCACATAAGTTCATGGGACTCACACTTAACTGCTCCCTGTCCTGGAAGATAAAATTTTCTATCTTCATAGCAAAGGAGGAAGAGAAAGAAGGCTACACTTTGAGGCGATCTCAGTAGTGCTAGGGAGGATCAAAATTAGGATACAAAAGTTTGTTTTTTGTTTAGTTCAAAAAACATTAAGGAGACATCTCCAGGGAGTATACATTATACTAAAAGTTGTGGATATAAAAACTGAGATATACAATTTCTGTTTTCAAGAGCTTTACCACGGAAATACGTATGTAAAAATAGAACTTAGTACAGTTTCTGAGTGCAGTAATAGAGCTGATCATGAATGTTAACAAATTTGAGTACCTATTATGTACCAGATATTAAAGACTTATTTTACAATATTTAAATTAATGCTGTTGGAGAAGAAGGCAGGGACCAGATCACAGACGGTCTCGGAACCATGTGAATCCCATTCAGACTTTTATCTTTTATTTACTGGGGATTCATTGAAAAATTTTGAGAAGAGACAAAGCTAGGTCAGATCACATTGTAAATGGCTGGAGGGACAAGACACTAGAGACAGGGAGATCAGGCTAGAGATGACGGATACCAAAGGGAAATAATTTTAGAGAAAAAGAGGAGTGAATCAACTCAAAAAATATTCCAAAACTAAAACCAATGGGATTTGTGAAATGATAGATGTGAAAGTGGATATAAAGAAAACAATCAAGGTTGTTGCTTCAGTATTGGTTTGGATGACTAGTAGACGGATGGGAAGCAGATGAGGAGAAACAGGTGGGGAATGATGGGCCATGGGAGGTCAAGGGCAGGTGTCTGCTAGGAGGCTGCATTTGGCCATCTCAGGATCCAGGGAGAGGTCTAGGTTGGAGACAGAGTCGAAGGAACCTTTTGTCTATTGTCTGCTTTCCTCCCCTTCTGCTCTCCTCCCCTCCTGCTCCTGCAACCCAAGCATCCTCTTTGCATTCCCACATTCCTGTCCACGTGGTCTGTGAATGATGACTGATTAACAGCGGGAGAACTGAGCAATCATTTCCTCATTGTTCTCACTTTGACCCAAGTCTAAATAAGGCTGCCTTAACTTGGAGATGATGTAGGTGTTCTGGTCCCACCCTGTGATAAGATGCATCACTATCCCCTCGTTCTTCCTCTTTTATTTTGACAGTTCCTTCCTAGAAATAAGGGATTCCCCTAGTCATTTTGGATGGGACCAAATCTAAAATCTATATGTAAATCATTAATTAATTAATTAATTAATTTTTATTTTAAAAGATTTTATTTATTTATTTGAGAGACAGAGAGTGAGAAAGAGCATGAGAGAGAGGAAGGTCAGAGGGAGAAGCAGACTCTCCACAGAGCTGGGAGCCCGATGCGGGACTCGATCCCGGGACACCGGGATAATGACCTGGGCCGAAGGCAGTCACCTGAACAACCGAGTGACCCAGGCGCCCTCATTAATATATTTTAGTAGTGAGTATCAACTGGTGTCTGGTCTCTTATCTACTCTTAATGAAAAAAAATCTAGAAATTCATAAAGAGGATTTAAAAAAGTAATTGACACCTGAATTTGGAATACATTCTATGATTATGTCTTATTTGTTTTTACCTTCTAAATGTGTTTGATGAAAGTTTTCACTGAAGTGTGTAACTTTTTATAGGTATTGGCCTAGATATACTAAGAACATGCTGTATAAAAGAGAGACTAAATTTACACTTGTTTGTTAAGGAATATAAATAATCCACTTATCCAAAAATAATCCACAAGGATAACAGAGAGCCAAATGGGGCATGGAATTGTGGTTGCGTGAATCCAGCGTTGTATCATTAGACTCTCGAAGGAAATGCATCACTCTAAGCGCAGAGTTTCATCAGGTGTATAGGATGAGTGAATTCATGATTCACAAGGCATCCTGAGGCTGCTCTGCAAAGCGATCTCTCTCTGGATGCTTTTGGCATGACAGGCTTTAGGAAAGTGATTGGTTTTTTCATGTTGCTGAGTCACAGAACGCGGGACACTTGTTCCCACGGCCTACCCCCCAGCACATATATGTTGGGGTTATCACTTGGCAACAAGATAAATACTCTGACAGAAATGTTACACTCCCTAACAGAGCTTGTTTCAAGTGCAAACTTTCTCAGACTCCTGGCTGGCCCAGGGCGATGTGTTAAAATAGGCAAGCTTTGCTTTCCTTTGCCCTGGCATCTGGTATTGCGTCTTTCTGTGGCCTGGGCTCCCTCTCACCCAGAGCCTTCTTGTTCTTTTGCTTATCCTCTTCATACACCTCAAAACTCCTTCCCTGACCACCTCGCCCTACTCTGTCACAACCCTTTCTGTAGGAATTTAGAAACATGTGCTATTTCTCCCAGAGCCATTAACATAATAACTTTTATTGCTGATTATAGAAGGAGATGTTTATTCGCTGATAAAGATATTTCAAGAAGCATATACCGCATGATGTCTTAGCCAAGGGGACCCCAAATTCACACCGCCGAGGTGGCCACTTTCATATCCGTTGGCTCTTGCTCACAGGGACAGCTATTTAAATTTCTAGGGTGAACCATGCTACCGTAACGCTAAGGCGAATTCATATGAATGATATTTGTCATAAAAACAGTATTTCATTATATTTAATGGAAAGTCATTAGTAAAAGAAGCTTATGAGATGGCATTTTGTGTCAAAATGGGACTTCCTTTTCGACCTACAATTGTATCGCGCTTTGGATAATGTCACTGGTAACATTAGAGAGGATACATGTGTGTGTTTCCCATCTACAAGCAAACCCCATGGAGAGGGTAACTACAAAAGTACCGGTCATTGTTCATTCAAAGTGGAGAAGAGAAAAGAATAACACTGCAATGTGCCGAGCATGAACAAGTCATTCAGCAAATACTTAGTGAGCACCTTAACTTGAGCCGGGTGCCTGTCTCCGTCCCTGGGGAAGACTACCGTGGTTTATGGAGCTCACGGTGCTTACTGTGGCCAGGGAGACAAGCACACAGCAGTTAACACGCAGGCTGCTCACTCACAGCTGGACAGGTGCATCACACACACACACACACACACACACACACACACACACACACACACCACAGTGCATATTAATCTCCCGATTAGAATGTTAGAACTTCATTCACAATGTCGTTTTCTTACTTTTGACCTTCTTTCTCCTTTAGACATGTTTCATTGTAGTGCTACTGCGAAGAAAATAAACACCTCAAAATAGCTACTTGAGTCACATGTACTTCTGTTTTTTTTTTTTTAAAGTAATGCATGCCTATTGTGGAAAATGTGGGGATTTTTTTTTAAATAAAAGAGTTGACAAACATGTATGTTTTTCACTTATGGTAAGTGGTATTATAATTTTCTTTACCACTTATGATTGGTGTATGATTTTTTTTGCCACTCTTTGCCCACTTGCAAGGGTCTCACCCATTTTCCTAGAAGATAAGAAAACGAGCCCATGAGAGGCTTGTCAATTCACTATCCTCACCTTCTGCCCAAGTGACCTGACCTACAGTTGTTGCACGCAGTTTCGGGTTAACATAGAGACGTACTCTTAGCTCAAAACAGGAAGCCTCACTCCGTGGTGGCTCAGCCCGGCTCGTCCACCCACCCACTGGGCTCTGGCCATCGTCTCCTGCTAACTATCCCACCAGCTGCATTCCTCCGCTGCTACATTTTTTTTTTCAGATTTTTCTTCCCCTTTATAGTTTTTACAAGCAGCTTCTTGTCTCTGGAGTTTACATGAGATGTCTTTAGATTAGGTCTCATCTCATTCTGGGATCAAGTCCCCTCTGTGAGATGCTGTCCCCTCTCCTCTCTCTCCCTCCCCTACCACACTGACTGCAGCAGGCAGATCTCAGGCAGCCGCTCTACGATCTTCGCTTCCCACATCTGTAATTTTAGTTCTTTCCCCCTTCCATCATCAGTTTTTTCATTTATCTTTATTCTCTCCTGGAGGCTCCTAACACACATGTATCGATCCTTCCCCTCTTTCCTGTGACAATGCTCATCACTGGTGCCACTCACATGGGCTTCTCATCATATATTGCCCTATATGTTTCCTCCAGTAGTTTGATGAGTGACCATCTTCTCTTTTTATCCTGATCTGATAAAATGTCTCTAATCTAGGCAGGAAGACAGCTCCAAATCTGGCCAGCCACCATCACTCTGTCACGCTTGCTAACCCTGCGGAATGCTTACTCTATGAAAGATAATACGCTAAGTACTTGGCTGACATGATCTCACCTGCTCTTCCCAAAAGTCTGTGTCATTTGGGAATGCTTAAATAATATAGACTTATTTTTATCATGTCAGGTAACAATAATAATAAGAACAAAAATTAGAGGTAGGTAGATTCGAACCTTGACGTGGCAGTCCTCTGAAGTCAGGGCTCTGGTTTGGCGTCCCTGCAAAGCTCTTGGCCTTCCTCTATGCTTGATGTATGGTAGGGATGTCTCCTGGCATCACATCCTCACACAACCAGGCTCAAAGTTGGGTAGAAGGGGATGGTGTACGACAGGGAGGTTCTCTTTGTATGTCTCCCTCTTATTAGGAAGGAAAAATTTCCCCAGACATTCCCCAACAGACTTTGCCCACACCCCATTGACCAAGATTGGGCTCTGTAGCCACTGTCTGGACCAACAAGAGGCCCTCTTTCCTCGAGACAAGGAATCTCTTGGTACCTGAACAAAGTCAGGAAGAACAAGAGCAGAAACTAGATTGCTTTTGCAGAGGCAAGGAACAGTACCAGCATCATTAGGAAGCTTAAGCTCGGAGAGGTTGAGGAAGAAATTTGTACAAGATTATACAACTAATAAGTGGCAGAAAGAAAGTTCAAATCAGACTTTCTGAGTCTCTCAGGATCCGTATCTTTGCTTACCATACCCCCCTTTTCAAGAAAATTTTAGCATTTCTCTCACAAAATGTATCTTGTAAGTACCAACTTGATGTTCAGCACTGTTCTTCCTGCTGAAGGGGCATCGAACGTAGAACCTCTTTAAGCATAGAAGCCCACTCAAATGAATTATCTAGAATATTCATCATTAGTGAATTAGTAATGCATTTTTATATTGTAGCTCTAAGAGGTGCAGTTCTGCAAAGTATGAGTTCACTGGGAATTGTAGAAGTCATACTGGATGTTAGGGAATCTACAGGACATGAGTAGAACCTCACAGATTTGGGTCAGTCGATAGAAGGGAGGACAGCATTCTTGTTGAGAGATTAACTTGAATGAAAGCAATCGGGTAGATTGTAGAGCCTGAAAAGTGAGCAAAGCAGAGGGTGGCTAGGGTTCTAGCTACATCTGCTATTGGCCCAACAGACTGTTGAGCTACCAATGTGTGGTTCAAGAACGGTTGAACAGATTGGTCCTGTAGACACTGCCAGAGGGGCCCCAGGAGACTGAGTCTGGAAGGGGAGAGACACCTGGACCAGCGATGGCATCTACTGATCACTCGCCAAGGCTGAGATCGGGCTGAGCACCAGGCGACATTAAAACTTGTAAAAGGGTCGGTGGCTGCCTGTGAGTTTCCTCTAGTGTCATGGAGGAACTGAGTTGAAAGATCATTGTTGAGGGTGGGATTCCAGCTTTTTTCTGATGTGACCTGAGGTCTCCCAGCAATTAAAAAAATCAAATAATTTGGCTCTTGGCTGCCAAACACAGATTCTGAAAAACAAACCTATCCCATTGTCCCTCTAATAATAGTAAGGGGTTTGGGCTAAGTGACCCTCACTTCTTTGGGTGGGAGACTCACATGAGCAAGATGAGGAAAGGCTAGTTCTAGTTCTGTGAACCACGAGAGAGCTAGGAAGCCCAGAGAGGGCACAAAGCCCCAGTTTGGTGCCTCTAAACTCAGGTCATTAACCCAGCTCTCCAAGCACAGACACGGAACTCGCCCCAGAAGCGGAGAAGAAATACAGTGCTTTACTTCTGACTATCCTTCCTTTTGAGGATTTCCTATACATAAAAGTAAAGCAAGTAGAAGAGAAGCCACCTTTTTGGCGTTGCACTTGTCGATTAGCTCAACCAACGTAATGATGTTTAGACTCAAATTATCTCTCAATCATGCCTATTTTTATCTGTTTTTGTCCTCTCATTCCTTTGTCTGTACCTAAACACCTAGTGACTTTTTTCCCTAAACTTTACTTCTTTTATTAATTTTTAAAATATTTTTTAAGGGTTTTATTTATTCGAGAGAGAGGGAGAGAATGAGAGACATGAGAGCAGAGAGGTCAGAGGGTGAAGCAGATTTCCCGCTGAGCAGATACTGGATGTGGGACTCGATCCCGGGACTCCAGGATCACGACCTCAGCCAAAGGCAGTTGCCTAACCAACTGAGCTACCCAGGTGCCCCTGTTAATTTTTTGTTTTTAAGGGAGAGATCATGGGCATGTGTGACAGGGGTGGGGAAGGACAGATGGAGATAGAGAGAGAGAGAATCTTAAGCAGACTCCCTGCTCAGTGCAGAGTCTGATGCACGACCCTGGGATCACCACCTGAGCAGAAATCAAACGTCACATGCTCAACGGGCTGAGGCACCCAGGTGTTCCCACCTAGTGATTTTTTTCAATCCAGTTTTCAATGTCATGATCCTGGAGTTAAAAGTCAATTTCAAGTACACAGCGGATTTTCTAAAAGATAAGATCTCTGATGGAAACACGGGCAAAGAGAAAGTTATTTGGGTATGGCTGCTCACAGGAGATTTGGGTGGAACCCAGAATTATTTAGGAGATTCTGCTTTGAGAAATCTAAGACAGTTTAAAATAGAGAATCTCCAAGAAAGAAAAATAGTGGTTCTCTTTTCCTTTCCATGCCCAAAGGGTGACTTAGGGGCTGCCTAGACTCAGATAAAAAGGATTCCCCTGTCTTTAAATATTGCAAAGAGTTCACGAGCTATCCCCATGCAATGACAGAAGGGGTATTGTGGAATTCAGCACTGTCCTTGGGCACAGGTATGGAGGGGGCACTTGAAACGGGCTGACAGACCAGCTAATTTTAACAGGCGTGTGTAGGTATTGCCAAATTCTTAGGTTTCTGAATGACGTCATCCTCTGAACAAATTTCTTAAACGGAGCCTTCGCAAACAAGCATTTTTATAATAGTGATGTCTTTCTGAGTAAAATGTTGAATCACTCAAAGGATGCAGATTAGAAAGAGAGGGAGAAAAAAAATGCTCTGTGGGAGGGGCAGAGCTTTATAAAACCAGTCCTCTCTGTGCATGCCCTATGACAGCTCTCTGAGGACATTTTCTTGTCAGCAGCACCTCCGGGAATAACCAGGTATTTTTCAGTGATTTCCATGGCCATGGAAACAGGCTTTCATTTTGTTTCCCTCTTCTTTCATACAGGTACTGTTAATAATGAAAGTTAAAACGTGGAATAGCTTTAGAAAATGAGTAAAAATGTCATGGTGTTTTCCTGTTTAGGTTTCTTTAAAGGGAAAATATTTTGGGTCAAGATTTGCAATAAATTTGTAATAAGACTTAATCTTGAATCTCAGAAGGCAACAGATGCCTGGGTAACATTAGCCAAACGAAAGCGCCCAATCAAGTTGAGATGTGGATTTTATTGAATAGGTTAGAATATGTCTATTCTTTACTAACTGGGGTTCTGACACAGAATTGGATGGAAATGTCTAGATCAATTAAAAGATAGTAATTTAAGCAATGAAAATAATCTATAAATTGTATATAAATATAATAAAAATAAGAAGATGGTAGTCTTTATCTAAAACTGTCAGAAATTATAGAACTTCAGCGGCAATTTGAGTTGGATCTGTTCAGCCCCATCTGTACTTACTGAATCTCGTTCGATAATTGGTCAGCTTAGTGGAAGAGAAAAATTTGCCAGGCAGTTGTTGGATTGAAGTAATAGTTCAATAAATCATTTAATACCCACGGACAGGCATTCATTATGAAAGTCATCAAATAAGAGGAACTACTTCTGATTTTGTTAGGGGGAGAGGGTACTAAGTTTGGATGGGATGTTTTCTCAAAGGTACTATTTTCTCTTTGTTTTCATTGACTTTTGTGGTCAATTTCTAAATATTTACCCTATGTTGTCACAAAACAGATTTTTTTTTTTTAAGATTTTATTTACTTGACAGCGAGAAACACAGCGAGAGAGGGAACACAAGCAGGGGGAGTGAGAGAGGGAGAAGCAGGCTTCCTGCCGAGCAGGGAGCCCGACGTGGGACTCGATCCCGGGTCTCCAGGATCATGACCTGAGCCGAAGGCAGTTGCTTAACCAACTGAGCCACCCAAGCGTCCCAAAACAGATTGTTTTAAATGCAACATCAAACTCACACCTGGCATCCAGCAGCATGAAAAGAAGCCCTTGGTAGCGCCTGGGGAAAGCTTCTTGATGACATGTGCCGAGTTTTAGGGCACGCTTGTGAACTTGTGGGGCAGGAAGTGACACAGGTATCATGGAGCCCAGCCCCATGTATGCCCTCCATTTATTCTTCCCCGTGATGATATTAAACCTTAATTACTAACATGATATTCAGAAGTTAGTGAAACAATTTTAAAAGTTTTAGTGGTAAGAAACTCACAACAGGCGTCCCCTGTTTCGGGCAATGGTGCTATTCAACATCATCCTATGACTTCAGTTGTCCGTTGTCTCAGACAGATTCCCAGCGAAAGGTAAGGCGTGGGGTCGTCTGAGAGGAAAAGCGCTGTTTGTGTGCCTTCATAGATTTCCAAGACTCCGACCTTCTCAAACCTCATGTGAAAGGCACCAGACACAGAATCAAAAGGCTGTGATTGTCTAGGCTCTGAAGCCAAATAGCCATGCAATTTACCTCTCTGTAGTTTTGGATCTAGAAATTACTAGGTTTTCCTGGGCAGGCATGGACACAAATTAAACAAAAACAATGCTGCTGGAGGAATTTGGTGATTGCATTACAGACATGAGATTTTTTTTTTATGTTAAATGCAGTTAATTGCACCTTACTTAAAGAATAAAAACTAGACTATTTTTAAAAGAAGTAAATGTACCTGGGAGAACATAATTCTGTCCTTACGTACTTTTTTCCTTTATGAAGCCACCAGAAATCTATTAAAAGTCACTCTGATAGTTTGACACTTATATTTTGTTAGTGTTGGAGGGACCAGCTATGCAGGATACTGTAAAGAATTCCATCTGGGAGAAGCCTGCAGTTATTTTTCTGGCTCTGAGCCTTTATTTATTTTCTTCCCATGAGGATAGAGACATATCTTATTTATGATATTAATTCTCAGTTTATTTCCAAAGTTGCCTCCAAAATGAGGCAATTTAGAAAAACGATCTGTCCAGTAAGATTAATTAGTTTCAAGACAATTTTAATCGGTAGGAGGAAGAGGAAACAAATGTCTGAGTCACCCAGTTAACCCAATCTCAGTGATGAAAGCAGAAAAAAAAACCAATAGTGGGGTTTGTTTGTTTGTTTTTTCCTATTTAATATTCCTTCTAGGAGCATTACAGACTTGCTACTTTCCTATTTCTATTTCCTCTTTCTAGCATTTCTCAAGCTAATAACCCGCCCAAAGTCTTACACATAATAGTGAAGTTCAACACCAGCAAGGAGAGACAGTGTGAGGCAGTGTGGATCGTGTGGGTTCCTGAAGCAGACCTAGGCTTGAATCCCTACACCACTGCGTAGAAGCTCTGTGACCTTCTGCAAGTTAGTTAACCTCTCTGAGCATCAGGAGGTAACCTATAAAATGAAGATAACAGTATCTACCTTCTTCAGTTCCTATGAGGATTGAATGGGAGGAGGTGGTTTCAGGGATAAATTTTGCTTAATTTACAATTTTGTCTTGATAAAATACAATTGGCTGGTATTTCAAGTGAGTCATTTTGATACCAATTGCAACAATTTTCTTAAAAAGAAGTGTTCATGAGCCAATTGTTCCCCTGAGGCAGCCATGGACTAGGGAGGGAAGTGAGTGCTGGCTCTGCTGGGAAGCCTGCTGAGTGAGCCAAGCCTACTGATGAGGACGTCCCTCACCTCAGGGCCTCCCTCAGCCCCTCCCCAGCTCTGGGAAGCCACTGTCACAGAGGTTCCTGTGGGATGAGTGTCAGCGTCATTTGGTATATTTATATATTTTGGTAATCGTAGGGTGTGTTTTAAGCCACTGTGAGAGCATAGCACAGAGCCAGAAAAGTGATCACTGGCCAGCACCAACAGATACCGGCACACACCTCGGGCGTGTCTGTGCTTTCCGCTTCACAGGGAGACTTGGGTCACAGAAGGTGTGTCTGTCCTTTATCTTCAGGTGGTGATAGGGTGTGTGTCTGTTTCATGTTCCTTGGGCGCAGCGCTGCCTGGCATGGATTTCCCTGCTGGGGGCGGGGAGGAGCGCAAGAGAAGCAGACTGCCACTCCAGCACCCCCGGACTGAACTCCTTAGTGTGGGAAGCTGTTTCATGGCAGGTTGTGGATGTAGGCCTGTGGGGGTTGGGGGGTCCAGGAGGTAGGAGCTGGGTAAAAATACTAACCCTCAACTGATGACTCTCAGCCACTTCTAGAAACAGCTCTGAAAGAAGATTGGCAATCTCAGCTGGGCCGACAGGAATGTGTGTTTGACTATGTGTGTACTTGTCCATGTGTGTGCTAGATTTTTGCAGGTGGAGCCCAGAGATTGAAAGCGTGACCCTGCAGGCCACCTACCTGGCTCCCGGGCCTGGTCCTGCCCTTTATAGTTGGGGGACACTGGTCACTCTCTTGATCCTCTATGCTGTTGTTGTTTCCTTCACAAAACATGAATAGCGGTGTCCTTCTCATAAGGTTTTGGCAAGAATTAAATGGTTGGTAGAAAGTTTAGAACAGCCTCTGTAGTAAAGTAAAAATCTAATAAATGTTATTTACTGTCATTGCTGTTATTATGATTATTATGTGGAGTGTCCCTACTCATCATTTAACTGTTCCTGCATCTCAAGATCAGCTACATAATTTGCAGGATCCAGCGCCAAAGGAAAACGCAGGGTCCCTTGTTCAAAATTATTCAGGATTTTAAGTTAGTGACAGCAGAACATCGCATGAAGCCTGGAGCTTGTGAGGCTGAGCAGATCACATGACCATGATGCCATCTGGGCTCTGGTTCATGCTGTTCCACGAGGGAAGAACAGAGAGGCAACCCCTGTCCTGTGCAGCGTGCATCATGTACTACTCGCCGACATCACTCAAGATGTTGAGTCACCATTCAGAGCTGACTCTTTCTTCCTCATTTTCCTTCCAGATTGAAACAATGGAAGACCTTTATGTGGCCAACACAATCTTTGCCCTCAATTTTTTCAAGCATCTGGCAAATACTAGTGCCACCCCGAATCTCTTCTTCTCTCCGTGGAGCATCTCATCCACCATGGCCATGGTCTACCTGGGTGCCAGAGGCAACACCGCTGACCAGATGGCCAAGGTGAGTGTCCAAGCTAGGACTGGCTCCCTCCTGAATGGAATTGCAGAATTGCGATGATGTGCTTCAGGTAACTAAGGTCAATTGTTGTCATGTGCCATCACCACATAACCTCCCTAGATCCGAATCTATAGAACAGCTACACCATGAAAACTTTCAACTGTAGATAACAGAGAGTGTCCTGAAGAGCTGTGGCCATCAGCCTGCTGGGGACGGGGACAAGGAGAGCAGTGTGACTTCAGAGGGCCTCAGCATGTCATCCAACCCGTAAGCTCACATCTATAAAATGGCGTCTGGCCCAAGGACCAGTTTTCAAAATCAGGGTGGGCAGGGTGTGCGGGAGCATTGTGAGGTCTTTCTGTAAGTTCACTGGCTTCAGTGCTTGGTGAAGGGACACTAGCTCAGTCAGGAGACAATTTCACTGAGTCTGGGGCCTTGGAAATCCATTGAATACTGCAGGGCTCCCGTGGGATGAATTCAATGCATTTAAAATGCACCTCCTCCTGTTATGTCTGAGGTCAGTGAGCCTGATAGGGTCATCATGTAATTAAGATTCTTTCAGATTCACATAGCCACAAATGTTGACACTGTGTGCTGGAGGTACAGGCCCTGCTTTCTCACAAGCCCGCACTGTGCTCTCAGTCACACCAAAATGCCCCCGGCCACTTTCAGGTTTCCCATGAGAACAGAGCCTGAGTCTACAGATGTCCTTCCCGGGTGCACAGTGACCCATTTACCGCGGGCCTGGTTTGAGGTGGGTCACAGGAGTGTTAGCCAATCTCGCTGCACGCGGCAAGGAAGTCAAAGGCATCCCTCCTGGTGTGTGTGGTGGCTGTTTAAACACCCAGGCTTACAACAAATCTCAGTTGCTCAACCCTGATACCCGCAGGATTGGGCAACACTCCTTCCCCTATTCCCTTCCTCTTGCAGAGGGGGGTGCAGGGGTAGAAAACCTGAACTCTGTGGCAAACTTCAGAAAACGTCGGGGTCTTAATTTTTTCACCATAAAGGGAGCAGAAGCAACATATTGTGAAGGATAAAGGGAGATGAAGTATCCAGGTTGTTAAAATTTTAAAAAAACAGGTTTTGACACCAGAGGTGAATGAACGTATCGGTCACTCAGGGTACAGCTTTTCTGTATCCAGAAAGTGCTTCAAGCATGCGGGTCTGGGCAAAGATGTTATGTTGTTTTCCTGTAACTCTGCTCCATGTACCGATTTTACAATTTGAAGGAAAATGTGGCTAATTCTCTACTAAAAAGAAGAGAGGCTCTTTGGCTTGGAGGAAGAAGGGTGGACTTTGGGGACAGGCCAGACTGTGTGGAGTGGTGGCTTGGCGGCTCTCTACTAGGTGTGTCTGAGGGGAGGCCTGGAAACTTTCTGAGCCGGGGTGTTCTCATCTTCATGAAGAGAATGAGTGAGAAGTGCGCCGCCTGGAGGACGGGTGTGAGAGTTAGCGCTAACCCGCGGCGTCTGGAAGCTGTATCCGCTCTAAGAGCCGCGACCCTCAGCGCCTTAGCCAGGAGCCCAAGACGTTTTATGAGTTTGCCCACGCGCTGCGCGACACTAGAAGCTCGAGGCTATTATGATACTCACGTTGCAGACCAGGAAGCGGGGCCGGGAGGAGGCCCCAGGGCTGGGACTCGGTGTGGCTGGTAAAGGTCATGGTGTTAGCGGAAAGAAAGGAGGACAAACAAGGAAGGCTCTTCTGTTCAGGATGAAGCCCCAGGCCTGCCCCAGCTCTGCTGCCTGGCTGGGCAGTGTGCCTGCCTCTGTTTACCTTGTGGCCTCTGCATAGCCCAGGGTCCCCTCCCATCCCCCATTTCTGTGGGGGCTTTTGCCATGATTCAGGAAGGCTTTAGGGCTAACCAGGAGACTCCTGATTTAAGCGTCAACTTCCTCAGAAGGGACAGAAACCAGAAAAACTGTTTCAGGAAATATTCTTCCCTTCTGTAGGGGCAGAGTAGGGCCACTTCTTTTCAGAAGGTTAGATGGGACTTGTGATGAATTATAGGAAGAGCAGAGAAAGATCCCATAACCTCTAACACCTGTCCTGCCAACCTGGAAATTCATGACCTGGCTGGACAAGCTTGTGTTTCCTTTGTCACCAGAGTACCCACCATTAATCCATTGACCAGATAAGTTCCTCCTCACCAGGAATCACCCCACAAGGGATGTGATACAGGTCCAATAGGACCCAAAGGGTGTGTGGGAGGTTGGCGGAAGGCCTGGGTGCAGGGCCAGCCCCCGGGGGTACTGAGAGCAGAGAGGCTAGGCTGGAAAGCTGCCATGTTGGGAAGGAGCCCGAAGCAGCTTCGTGGGACCAGCCTTCACCCTGCAATTTCAATGTATTTTTTGGATCTGCCATTTATGATATAAAGAGATTCATACGTCATCTGACCCCAGTCACTTGTTCCCGACATGGATGTTGGTTTCTATATGTAATACAGTGTGTGCAAAGATTTTATGGGATCCCTGTTAATCGTGTTTATGCTTAAACTAACTTGGGCTTGTACTTTTTTAAAAAAAGATTTTATTTATTTGATGGAGAGAGAGATCACAAGTAGGCAGAGAGAGTGGAGGAAGCAGGCTCCCTGCTGAGCAGAAAGCCCAATGTGGGCCTCGATCCCAGGACCCTGAGATCATGACCTGAGCTGAAGGCAGAGGCTTTAACCCACTGAGCCACCCAGGCGCCCTGGGCTTGTAGTTTTTGACAGATTAGAAGTGGATAACGGGTAAGGCCACTGAAAAGACAGAAACATACAAGGCTATGAATTACCTTATTAGTTTCTTCAAAATACTGGCAATTTTAAATCAAGGCCATTATGGGTTGAATGATAATTTAGATACTTTAGCGAAGAGGTTATAAATCATCTCATAATAACAAATTGTCAAAATGGCCAGTGTACAGATTAGTATAAAATAACCAAGCTGTTTCTTGTGAGAGAAATCTCAGTTGCTGATGCTTGTATATTATGCATAAAGAGCATCTGTGCTTGTTTCTGAGACGCAAAGGCCGGGAAGTAGATAGGACCTCTGACAGGTACCTGAGCACCATTGGTTCCAAGGTGAAGGAATCTAGCAGGAAAATATACTCATAAATACGTTGTCTCTAATTCCAAATGTAGGTGTTTCAGTTTGACAGAGTTGGAGACCAGAAGAGCCCAGTGATCCCGGCGAACCTCACCGGTTGTGACCTCATGCAGCAAGTCCAGAAGGGTTTTTATCCTGAGGCTATTTTGCAGGTACCTGACTCATTGATTCATAATTATATTTGCATTTTATTTCTAGAGTCTTCTTGTCTTAAAGTTGCAATGGTAGACAGGGAAGGAACCTAGTACAACTTCCGCCATTCATAGAAAGAAAACCAAGACTCAGAGCCCTTAAATAAATATCCTGTGGGCATGCAGATAAATCTGGGCAGAGCCAGAGTAGAATCTAGACTTCAGGGCTTTTAGGCCAAAAACTCTAGATTTAATCACATGCATGGATGCAGATTTCCAGGTGGAAGAAGGTAGAGAGTGACAAGCAATTGAGCAATGGGGTAGGTAAGGCTCGATGACTTCACGAGAGACCACTGACCCTTAGATATCCCTCTCAGCCCCTCTATCTATCTATCTATCTATCTATCTCCTGTCTGTGTACATATGTATGTATGTATCTATTCATCATCATCTATCTCAGGTACTAATATCTTTTTTCAGTACTCTATTTCCTTAAACACCAGCTTTCCAGCTAACTTAGAGGAACTGGGCATAGGTGTACTCCTATTGATAAGCAACTTCCCTAATATGCTCATGGGTTAGGTAGGGGGATATCTCCCATAGCTTCCTTCTTACAATGCTGCTCCATGGGCCCGTTGCCCAGGGAATTATGGGCTAGACGACATGAAGAGGGCCCTGTCAAGAGGGAGATACAGCCAGTCTCCTGGGACACATGGCAGTCCAACTGCAGGGCTCTGTCCTCTGCTTTACCCGCTGCAGCTGTGACGGAGCCCTGGGTCTGTCATCATGCTGACAAACTCCAGGTTGAGGATTCGAGTTCACCTACATTTTCATGGCTTTCTAAAACCCAGATTTCCCACTGTACAGACTCCCCTATAATTATAAAATGAGTATTTTTGGATTTGTGTTAACTTTTTCTAGAACATTTCTTAGGTAACGTTTTAATATAATAAAATCCCTCAGAGACCTTAAAGTTTGGGAAATTATAAAAGAAGCCACACTTCCTTCTAGGGTGTTGGTTACTTCAAGGTTAAATATAATCTGTAGGTACAACAAAATTTGAAAGAAGTAAAACATTATCTTATGAGTTTTAATGCACTATGTCAAAAGTATTTCCTCAGAGACTCCTCTAAAGTGTCAGAAAATTCTAAGTAAACGTTAATATGGCATTTTCTAGTTGCATCGAAAAAAACATACATTTGCTTAAGAAACATCTTGCTTGGCTGTCCTGCGTTGCATAAAGAGAGCCTCCTTTCTGTTTAAGGCACAAGCTGGAGCTACGATCCATTCATCCTTCAGCGCTCTCAGCTCCGCGATCAATGCATCCACAGGGGAGTATTTATTGGAGAGCGTCAATAAGCTGTTCGGAGAGAAGTCTGCGAGATTCAAGGAAGTGAGTGAAACCTGTGATCGACGTATCAGATCCTCCCCCTCTCCCCCCGCCCCCCGCCCCGCGTGTGCAATGGGGTCACTTCAAAGCTGCTGTCTGTGATGCACATGGAGAGTCAGAATTCCACAGGAGCTCCCGGAGGCTCCTAAGGCCCGGGTCACAGCACCTATCGCGCATGCTCCCTCCCAGGCTGCGAAGGCCCCACTTGCAGAGTGACTGCTGCAGCTGGGGGAACAGTGGTTTCCAGAACCACTCCCCGCACCCAGCCTTCCCCTCGGACTCAGGGTCTATAATGCACAGTGCAGGAGGGCAAATGAGTGTGAGCGAGGGGTCAACCACAGACTTGGAATCCACACCCTTTCCTCTTTCAGCCTCCCCATTCCCCATAGCCACCCTCCACCCCTTCTCCTACCTCAGCCTCTTACCCCCCACCCCACCCACCCCCTGAGTCTTGCAGGAAATTCATGATTTACAATCACACCGAGTCTTGTTCAGTATATATATTCTGGGTCACCTTTGGCCTGTTTCTTGCTTTAAAGGAATATATGCAACTCTCCAAGAAATACTACGCTACCGAACCTGAGGCGGTCGACTTCCTAGAATGTGCTGAAGAAACCAGGAAAAAGATTAATTCCTGGGTCAACACTCAAACCAAAGGTAAAACCAAAGCAATATTTCCTGTTCTTCTTCTCAGTTAGAAACTGTTGGTCTATTTTTTCAGAAATTCATTCCTGTACTTAGCCCTAACTCCCTTAAAGTTCACCCCACCTTAATTGTTTTGTTAAGGTAACCTGGTTCTCTTTAGCTGAGTGGTGCTTTAAGGGAAAAAACATAGTTGAGGTCTACTAAAGGAAGATGTGTGTGCAGTACTTAAATAATCTGATTTCGGATATTATCTTAGGATGCAGAATAAGAGCAGGCAGATACATGTCTTCCAGTGTAGGAGATGCCAGTATTGAAATAATTGTGCTCTCTGTCTGCTGGGACAAAAACAAAGAAAAAAGGTGTCATCTTTCACTGAGTAACTGGTGTAAGACCACTGGCAGTGGAGGAGGAGGGATCAGAAAATTATCTTACCTGTTTTTCACTATGCCAAGCCTATCTGCTGTGAGGTTCTTTTGGCGCCTGATAAACTGCTTTTACCTTTGCAGCTCATGTCCCTAACTCTTTCATGAGCTCCTGCTTCGCTTTTATTTTTTGCCAGGACTCACACTTGACTAAACTATCCGTTCGCTGTTACCGAATTCAGTCCTTCAGTCAACACCGGTTAACCCACTGCATACTATGAACCAGGCACTGTACACGTTCTGTAAATGAAACAGGACCTGGAACCTGCCACCCTAGAATTTACAATCTGGGGGGGGGGGTCGCATTCAGTTTAGTTGGCGATGGCTGTAAGGTGGTCATAAGTGTTTCATGGGGACATACAGGACCCTGCACGGGAGCACGGGAGGAAGGCACTTGCCTCCAACGTTATGGCAGCAGGGATCTTCCTGGAATGAGAAGTGTTTATGTCGTGACTAAGAGGATGGGCTGCAGTTGGCCAGGCCAAGGGCATGGTACCTGGGGACATAGTTCAAGCATAGTGTATAGATGTGCCAAGATGCAGAGATGAGAGATCTTGGTCCTCTGGGGGAGGAGTGGAGGCCCCGAGTGTGGAGCACAAGGGAGGGGATGAGACTGCAGAGGTGACGACCTCACATACTTGCCATGCCGTTGTTGTCCCCATGTCCCCACGCAGAAACAGCGTCACTGCCCTCCAGCTGTCCTCTGCAGAAGGACTTGCTCTTCACCTTGACTTTTGAATTCTTAGTAACCCAACAGACCCTACTTGACCACTGCTAGCCCCTGAGCTCTTGGTTACTGCCTTCCATACTTACTTCTTACATATTCCTTAATGCCAGAGTTTAAGTAGCAAACCAAAGTCCTAGCCTTTCTAAAGGTATCTCCCAGCCACTCCCCTGTCTTCCAGCCCTCTGATGCTTTGTTAGCTTCCTGACTCCTGTTAACGTTCGCCTTATACAGCCTTCAACAGCGACTCAACTGATTTTATTTTGTTTGCTTTGCCATCCCATATAGACCATAATTATTTGAGGGTAGGGCCAATATGTCACTCTTCTCATGTGTCTCCACAAAAATCAGCACATTCTTTGTCTGATAATGAAAATCCTTCATTCTCTCAAATCTCTAGGTAGAATTATAGATCATAAATACATAATTGCTGGCTAACAATATATAGACGGATTTCTAGGAAGAAAAACATAAGAAATGATTGGAATTGTTCTGGTACTTTGTAGATTTATGAGCTGTTTGGACTGGAAAGTTCCTTGGAGATAATTTATCCAAATTTGCCCCGTTACGGTGGTGGACTCTTGGTCCCTGAGGGGTTAACTGGTTCATTCAAGATTTCACTACCAGTAAATAATGAAACTGGGGGTTCCTCTTCTTTAATCCTTAGTCTAATTCTGAATTCTTTATTTGGGTGTTTAAAGAGTTTGCTTTATAATGCAAGCAAAAAGTAAATGCTCATGTGACTCCTACATTTAAAACATTGTTTCAAGCAATAGTTTGCTGTCTGGGATTCATGGCTCCCATACTGAGAAAAAGCACATGAACCAAGTTCTGTAGAACTTATAAAATATTTTTGTTCCACTGAAAATAGTTTTTCTTTTGTTCTTCATTTCTATAATGGATTTCAAAATTACTGACAAACCACGAACACAGAGAAATCAGGGAAAGTGAAGATTAACAGAAGTGAAAGTAAAAACCGACTGCAGAATTCAAGAGACATGTAGAAGTTCTGCTTTTCTGAGAACAGCATGAATTCGTTTTCTCTCTAAGCATTGTCTTCAGTGGCCCTGAATCAAGCAGTTGTCTTGTCCTTTGGGCTAACTGCTTTACCAAATTTTGTTAACAAATTGAGGGAATTGTCTGTTTTATTTATTAGGATCACATGAATTCTCTCATTTACATCACAAAGTTAAGTAAAGCTGTAACGTTTTTCTGTAGTATCCAAGAGTTTTAATTGCCTGGGGGATATATTGAATGGATTAGCGGAAGCTGGTTAGGTTACCTTGGTCTTTAAGCTCATCCTGTGTCTGTCAATAGGACTGGGAGGTGGTGGAGGCGGACGCAGAATCCTGACCACTTTCTCAGTTTGTGACCTTGAGGAGTTGCTAACCTTTCTCAGTGGGGGATCTTTTTGTGGAAAATGACACTAGTGATATCCCAATAGAATAGTTGTGAGGATTAAGTAATATGTTTGAGCAGCTGAAAAATTATACAGCAAGTATAAACTGTAAATGGGCTGTTTCTTAAGCCTTTTTTTTTTTTTTAGTTAACTACCACACTTGGATGTTACAAATTTCGGAGCCCTTCCCTCCCAGCATTCTCATGTACTCCCTTCCTGCACAGCCATAGTGCCTGTATTCTGTTATAGGATTTCTGACACTTTGTTTCACTGCAGATTTTGAATGCCTCTTCCAATAGTCTCAGCCCCTCCAGGGCATTTCTGCCTTTTACCCCTCCTGTATCTGCCCAACTCTTACTATATATCTAGCACAACTTCAAAAAAAAAAAAAAAAGCTTTTGAATGAATCAATCAATGGGTCAGACTCATAGATTATCTGGATCTGATTTAGAAGGAGAGTTAAATCATGAGAAATCTTGAGAAACTTTGAGAAAACAACATAAAAGGAGGTGAAAATCTTTCCATGTTTGATAATCATTCTAAATTTTAAATGCATTACTTCTTCATTTTCTCTTGGACTTTGCAAAACCTTCTGAGAAAGGTGGTCTGATTTATTTATGATTTAAATAAATTGGCAGAAAAACTCAAGCTTGAGATCATCACCTCTGCAGTATCTGACAAATACAGATGTTGAGTTTGGCGGTGACTCAAGAGATTCAAATCATAATAACATCATAACATAACATTATAACATAATAACCTGGTCACAAACCCTAAACATACGTCATGTTTTCTGCAGGCAAAATCCAAGACTTGTTACCTGAAGGTTCTGTGGATGGGGACACCAAGATGGTCCTGGTGAATGCTGTCTACTTCAAAGGAAAGTGGAAAACTCGATTCGAGAAGAAATTAAATGGGCTTTATCCTTTCCGTGTGAACGCGGTATGAGAAAACAAGATGGATTTTCCTGGCATGTGTTTTAAGACCTTGGCCAAGACTAAAAAAGAAAAGTTAGAGACCACTCATTCTCCTGCATGACTTGTTAGTCATAAATTATGCACGTTGGACAGTTGATTTACTCCTTCAAGCTACTGAGAATTGCTCAGTAATTTTCTGAGAGGCCATATGAGTAATGCTAAAGACCATGGGCTTTCTGATTACATCATTCTGGATACATTTCTAGGTTCTACCACGAAGTTTCTACTAGTAACCATCTATGACTTTACTTGTCTTCTGGGAATTCCATTTTTTTAATCAGTAAAACTTGGCTATTGTAAGGATTCAGTGAGATTTCACAGAGTTCTTGACCCATGGCAGGTGCTGAACAAATATTTTAGTATTATTATGATTATTATTGTTGTCCATCTTAATAATAGATGAAATCATGATCAAGCTAATAAGTGCAACTGTAAGGGTATAAAGATTTTATTTTGTTGATTTTAAGAACATATTTCTTCAACACTAAAGCAGAATCTATTTCTCTTATGTCTAATTGTAAATCTCCTGACATCTTAATATCAACTTTCATATTTTACCTTTTAATGATTTTAGACTCAGCGCAAACCTGTGCAGATGATGTACTTGCATAAAGAGCTGAACATCGGATACATAAGTGAGCTAAAGACTCAGATTCTAGAACTCCCATATGCTGGAGATGTCAGCATGTTCCTGTTGCTTCCAGATGGAATTGGTGATGTGTCCACTGGCTTGGAGCTGGTAAGCCATTCCAGCTTGTATTGTTTGAAACCTCTGGGGCTAAACTCACCTTTCATGAGAAACATGTCTATGGGTGTAGAAAATGGCGTGTAGCTCCTCGCAGAAAAGGGACTTGGTTGATAATAAATATTCATGTCTCAAACTTTCATTCAGAGTGTGAAAAAGTGTCATACAGGCTACTTTCTTGCAAATATTTTACCAGTGTATTACATTTTTGTATGACCCACAACCTGGTCAAGTTAAAGTCATTGATTATTAACATGAGACATAAATTATTTGCCTTATTTTCTGAGCACTTACAGGCTTTTTTTTAAATGTTTGGATTTGTAGCTAGAAAGTGAAATAACCTACGACAAATTCATTAACTGGACCAGCAAAGACATGCTGGCCGAAGATGATGTGGAGGTCTACCTCCCTCTGTTCAAATTAGAAGAGCATTATGAACTCAGGTCCATTCTCAGGAGCATGGGCATGGAGGAAGCCTTCAGCCAGAGCCGGGCCAACTTCTCAGGAATGTCCGACGCCAATGACCTGTTTCTGTCCCAAGTGTTCCATCAAGCCACCGTGGACGTGAACGAGGAGGGCACGGAAGCAGCTGCTGGCACTGGGGGCGTTCTCTCAGGGAGAACGGGCCATGGAGGCCCACAGTTTGTGGCAGACCATCCTTTCCTCTTCTTTATCTTACACAAAGTCACCAAGAACATCCTCTTTTTTGGCAGGTTTGTCTCACCCGAGAATTGAAAATTTCTGTTTCTGCACAGGATTTCATTGTATGAGCTGTTATAAGTGCCAAAAATTTAGAGACTTTTCCTACACATTTCTGCTTTTCTCCGAACAGCTCTTACGGCACACTAATGATAAGTAGAGAAGTAACTAGACAGCTGTCCACCATAACATTGCAAGCCTGTTAATCCTTTGGTCTCCTAAGTGGGTCAGTGATGCCCCAGTTAGGTCTTTCTTACTATCGGTTTATTGGATAGCACTAACTTTTACTGTATTATTTATTATTTTATATAATGGTTTTAATTTTTGTTCACTGTCAGTTTTATGTATCTGATAGTTACAGAAGGAGGTAATCTGTTATTTTTCTATCTAAAAAATGCATTTACTTTTTTATATAATGAGGGATGAGAGGTTGCCCTTTCCATGCCCTTTTATAATAAATACCTAGAAGATAGCATTGAACAACAGGAAAATATGTGTTATGTGCACCTCTAGCATTATGTATCACGTAAATGTGTCTATAACTTATGTAAAATTGCAACTATACAAAAAATAAACACATTTTCACACAGCCATTTGTTTGTTGTCATTCTACTAGGTCATTAGCTCATAAGACTTGTCATACATTGATTCCCAAGGATCAGGCGTCATGCTTCATTTGTGAGAACAGAGGGAAAAACAGAATAAAGGAGATAAAAGGATAACTGTCCTTTCAGGGAGACCCAGTGTTGGGAGTGGGATATGGTTGTATGGAAAATGGTTTAGAGCTGTGGTCTCATAGCAGCAAATGGCATAGCAATTCAAAAAAGCTTGAGTCACATTCCTTTGGGGATCCTCAAGGGTATCAGGAATAAACACCAGGTCCAGTGGTTCAGACCTAGAATCACGGTCAAGGTCAATGAGCAGAAGGTTCAGAGAGGGGAAGATGGGCTTGGCTATAAGATAAGATTGGAAACATTAATCCCTCCTTTTGGGGGTGTTTGCTTCAAATAGTGCTGAATGCTTTGAGTGGGTCAGAGACAGAGCAGAACATGACTTAAGTCCTGAGCACGGAGGTGGGTCTGGTTTGGGGAGTCCGGACTGGCTGCAGAGCCCATCTGCAGGAGTGTGGCCCGACTCTGAGAATGTCTCCCAAGCAGCAGCCTTCCCGTAATGGAAGGCAAGGACTGATAACCCACTGGAACATGGTGGCTAAGCGGTAACCTCAGGCCCTTGACTGTCAGCCCTTACATCTCAATTGTAGCCCTATGAGTCCTCTAACCAGGGGCCAGGAAGGATGCTTCTTTATGCTTTGGTTTTCAATCTAGAAAAAGTAATGTTTTTCTCATAAGGTTGCCATGATGGTTAAATGAATTCATACATCATAAGCAATTCAAAGAATGGCAAGCATGTACAGAGTTTAATAAGCACTAGTGATGGTGTTCATTATCTTTGTCAGAAATAAAACTGTCAGATGACCAAATGTAGAATCCCAGAAAATTATAAAAAAATGTTTGTAAGGCTTGAATTGTGATTTGTTTCCTCAACATCAGACATTTTTGCGAATTAAAGGTTCTTCTTGCATTCTCTTATGTTTAAATTCATGTTTCTATGAACTTCAGTAATTCAGCAATTCTATAAGTAGCAGTGTTCAGAATCATTGTGAGTCTTTAGATATCTATAGTTCTCACTCTCCATTTTTGAGTTAGAGGATGGGCATGGAATTCAAGTTTCAAAGCACTCTTCAACACTCTAGGCACATGGTTTTATGGTCTTCTAGCACCAAAATTGCTGATGGGAAAGTTGATGCCAAGATAATTCTTTCTCCTTGTAGTTTTCATAATTTTCTTTGTGTTCTTAATGATGTTCTTGATATTTACTTGCATTAAGATTATTTTTTAAATTGTTATTAAAAATTTGTTCATCAGCAGATTTTTTTTCCATCTGGAAATTTGCATCTTTGCTTAGTTCTAGGAAACTCTCAGTCATTGCTATGGACTGAATGTTTGTGTCTTCCCTCCCTCAAACATATGTGAAAGCCTTAATTTCTAATGGGATGGTATTTGGAGATAGGGCCTTTGGGAAGTGGTTAGGGTTAGGTGAAATCATGAACGTGGAGTCTTTATGATGGAATTGGTAAAGATGATGGTATCAGAGCTTCCTCTCTCCACCGTATGAGGACACAGAGAGTAGATAGGCTACTGTGAACCAAGAAGAAAGTGAGTCCTCACCCCAAACACAACCAGTCTGGCACTCTGATCTCAGATTTCCAGCCTCTAGAACTATGAAAAAAATTTGATATTTAAACTGCCCAGTCTTTGGTATTCTCTTATAGCAACCCAAATGGAAAAGGGCAACCACTATCCACTCATTGTCTCTGCCCACTCAATTTTTGCTCTTCTTCTGGATTCCTATTAGAATAATATGATGCATCTAGAGTTCTCTCTGTCTTGGAAATTTTTGAAATAGCTATACATTCATAAAAAGGCCAGAGCAAAACTATTCTGCCCACCCCTATCTCCATATAGTTCCCATCCCTATAGCCCTATTTGTAATGTTTGTACATATTGCCACACATATATAGGGCAGGTCATAAATGACAACTATAAACAAAACTGTTAATAATATTAGGTTGTTAACTTAGGATACTATTACCTCTTTTTCCTCTTTTCTGCCCACTCCCAAACAGGCATCAAAATAATGCACAATCATGATTTTATCAACATGGGTAGTATAGCTATAAGAATTTTAATCAAGAGGTAAGTGGGAAAGGAATCTGGAGAAGGTTCAGGGAAAACCAATGAGTAAGACTTAGTCTGTGACTTTAGATAAGATGAAACAATTTCTTGGCTGGATTTGCAGTTCTGCATCGATGCACTTAATGCAACATAAATAACGAGTTTCTCCTTGCTTTGCATTGATGTAGCCCAAGTCACTCTGCACAGAACTGCTGTCAGGGGGAACAGTCCCTCTATCTACAGCCTCCATGTGATACTATCTGCTAATAACAGTCTGGAGGCAGCAGTAGATATTATTATCTGCTCAGTACACGCCAGGCAGGTGCAACAGAATTGCTTACACAAGTCCCAGTCCCTAGTGACATCCAGAGAAAAACTCTGCCTTGGGTCCCCAATAACTTTCAAACATTAAATTCTGAACCACATCACCAGGAGACAAGTGTGCCCCATGAAGAGAAAAATGCAAAGTGCATGAAGAACATTCCAAATCTGGTATAAGTAGAGAGGCTCCTTCTCTCCCTCAATTCCTCTGGAATGTTCTCAAGTCCATCCCTACTCCCTTCACCACCCTATCATGCACAGGAATTCAGAAGTAGAAAATAAAACAATAACTATGGTTTTTTCTGTAGAAGATATCTAGAGGAGGGAGGGAACATTCAGAAGAAATAAAAGAAAGTTTAAAAATGATTAACCAGAATCTGACTCAATGACTGTGTCTAAAACATTGGTCCAGACCCCTTGTCTTTGGGGTGGGAGAATGGACATGGGACTGGATGGAGTTATTCCCTGGGTTCCATACCAACCTGTCAAGGGAGAAGAGGACCAACATTTGTTGGATGCCTCTAGCACATGGCAACTTAAGGGAGAATTTAACAATGTAACAGCAAATATTTCACCCATAATAGTTTCCATTGTACCGCCTATTATCATTCCACTAATTTAAAGGTTTCTATTTCTTTCTTTCTTTTTTTTTTTTTTAAGAAAGACTACTGGGGAAAACTGCTAGAATTGTTGCCAATTGGCAGACTGGAGAAGACAGTAGTAAGCAAGGAAAGTGTGAGTTACAATTTGTCAGAGCTCAGGTTTCGATCTGCAGACAGACGTGGAAACTGTAGGTAATTAAGTCATTCAGGCAAAACCTTCACTGTGGATCGCTGTTTTTTTTTTTTTTTATTTGAGCTCCTGGCCAAGATAAACTTGAAAAGAAGAATGTATGGGCTTGTAAAAGTGAATCAGAGGGTGGGGCCAAGAAAAGGGAGGCGCTAGAATTTTTAAAGATAATTTCTACAGTTAAAAGTTACTTCATTCACCACAATCTCTTATTAAAGGAACCAGTTGCCAATTTTGTTCCAGCAGAAGAAAACAGGTATTGTAAACATTTCTTTGTTTAAAACTGTCTATGTTTTCCTTCTTTATTGAAATATCTAGCTGAGTAACAAATGATCAAGAGTTCCCCAAAAAGAAAATAGCAGGTAAGACTTCATCCCCCCAAGAATTCTGTACAAGTCAGACAGACTTACCCCCAGACTGGCTCAAGATCTGTGTGGAAAAGTAGGCAAAGTGGGAGAGACAGCATTCATTTAAAGGAGCTAGGGAAACGATTTTACTAGGAATTGTGAGACCGTGAATGGAATCTTGTCTAGACACATTTCTAGATTGGCCGCTTCTGTATCTGTCAACATAGGCAAAGAGAAATGGAGTATTCAGAATGATTGAGGTCTACCCCTTGTGGTCCTCCAGAAGAGCGAGCTTGCTGATATGAATTTGATCCCCATCATCACTGTGTGGAATCAGTGGTTCGGCTCTCTTTCCCTGTCCCCACCTAACATCCCTTCCAGGCCACCACTTCACGGGCTGTTAGCTTTCTTCTCTTCCATCGAGTAGCCTAAGCTCCAGCCTTCCAGACTATGTGCTCATTGTAAAACATCCCAAACTATTTCTTTCCTCTGAAAATGGCTTTGGGTAAATACAGAAGTGCTGAGGGAAGATGTCAACATTTGGTAAACAAGCTCCAAGAAGCAGGCACTATCATTAGTATCATAGGGAAGTCAAGGAGCCTTGGGTATCCTTTTATAGAAAACGGGGTGAGGATCCTTCCCACTTTCTCTTACTCCATACCATCTTTCCCTTCTCTTCCTCCTCCTGCTCACCTCTCTTCCTCACCCAATCCCTCCTTTTTACCATTAAAATCTTGAAGACAATGAGATACAATGATGAAGGCGATCATATTCAGAGTTGGGAGAATGGGATTGCAGTAATAACTTTGCTCTTAGCTGGCTGTGCACATTGGGCAGCACATTTAAACTCTCTGGGCCTTAGTTTCCTAGTAGATAAAACAAGGCAATTAGACTAGAGAGGACTCCAAGGTTCTTTGGGACTATGTGTATCTATGATGCGACATCTTGATGAATGGCACTATCCTTTTATTACTTTCACAGTTCTTTGGTTTTTTCCCCTAAGCCTTTGAGAGATTGAAATTTTATATATTTTACACATATATATGTATGTATTAAGATATGTATATATTTATATACATATAGCTAGATCTAAATTAACACATCTATAACATTTGAACACTGCAAATAACAATTTATTCTGAAAATAGCATAGTAGTTTTCTGATCTAGACATTTTTAATATTCTCTGAAAAAAGTCATTGTCTAACCCTTGTATGGATAAATTATTTCATGTAAAATCATCATCCTAAAATTCTGCATCCTTCAGAAAGCACTTTTCTCTCTTGAGTTAAATTTTACCAATGGCTTAGCACTTCTATAAATTTTTTGTCAAAAAAAATAGCAGGAATTATTCTTTTATGTTCTGGGAAATACCTCATATATTAATGATGATATTAACAAGAGACTTGATGAAGCTGAAAAAAACTGGATATTAACTTTCCACAAGTAATTACCTCTTTCATTAAATAAAACTATTGTTTTTAGGAATTTCTTACAAGCAATTAAACTCTAGAAAAACCACAAACTGTAGGTAGAAAGATAAAAATCTCAGGCCCTAAGATATTACTTTTTCCTCCTTTCATGGTTGGTATGGTTTTGAGGAGCCAAGCATTTTCCATGTGAATGTAATTCATGAATTCTAAAGAGATAAAGCTTAATATATAGGTAATAAACAGAAGCATCCTTTGAATGAATATAGCTGTAAAGAGATTAAGAGGTTATTTCCAAGATGGCACTGGATCTATCAAGAAAAAAAAACATACTGATAAGTTTTGAACATTTTGTGAGGGTATAACCTTAATACAAAACTAGAGTTGTTTTTTTCTTTAGTCAAGTAATATTAGCCTATGATTATCATCATCTTCAGCAATAGGCAGGAACTACAACTGAAGCAGGACTTAAAAGGGGAAGTTCTTTGACTAAGTGTAAGCCTATGGTTAGGAGGGATTTCAACAGGATCACTGTTAATCCAATTCATGATGAAACCAAAACTTGGCCTGCACATGTCTCTCCCTTGATTCAACTATTTGACTAGAGAGAACTCTTAAGCTTTCTAAAGTTCTGAGAGTCAGGTGATGCCAAGATAAGTTGATGTTCTACACAACATTGGCACTAATGGGAAATTTTAGGTCTAGGAAGTTAATTTATTTTTAATCACTTAACCAGTTTGAGAGATTATTTGGCTATAAAATGACATCAGATTGAAGTAGTTATTTCTTTGATAGAACCCAAATCTTAAAATACTGAAAATGTTGGGTAATTAGAGGTAAAATTTGGAGGTTAAATATAATTTTTTTTTAAATGAGTAAAACTGAGTTCTTTTGTTCAAGAAGATCAGTTTCAGAGGGTCCCAAGTGATTAAGAATAAAGGCAAAGAGCCTTGACTTCCGTACTTCTCTATGGGCCTTTCCCACTAAATTGTGTATAGTTTCAAGTTTAAGTGAATAAAAAATGGTGGCTGATTCCAAATAATGAGCATGGTAAAGAAGTAATAAGTAATAAGTTAAATATTTATAAGCATCCATTTGGTGTAAAGTTGTGAACGAGGTGGTGTTGTAGGTACATAAAATTTTAATCTTAAGGAACTTACCCTGGAGTTGGGAAGACAGACATAAGCATATAAAGACAGAACTGTCAGTGGGATAAATGTCAATAAGGGACAAAAACGATGTTGTGGGACTTCTCTGTATACCAGAGATCAGGAAAAGCTCCCAAAGAAAAAAAGAACCTGGAACAGAATTGGATTTCAAGAAAATAAAGGAGGATCAAAGCATTCTAGGTATGAAGAATATCATGAATAAAAGAATGAAAGAATAGATAAGGTTAAGAAGTATAAAAATATGGGTGATAGATAAGTGAGAAAAAGCATAAAGTTTCTTGAAAAAATGTCTAGCGATTTCTCATCTGTGTAAAGTTAGCAGTCAGTGGTGCATTGCGAAGATGCACAAGGCTGAGGGCGCCATTTTTATTGTGGTTTTCTTAACAGGAAGCTGCCAACTGACCAACATCCCCAATTGGTCTCTGCTATTCTTTAGCATGACAATTTGAGCAATTCCTTCAAACTCTCTGGACTTCAGTTTTCTAATATGTAAACTATTAATGCTGGCGTGGGGTTTTCCCACAGTCCATTCGGCTGTTATGAATAGGTACACGGATAAGGATGAATGGAGATATATGCATATAAAATGGATGGAAATGCATCTACTATATATATGATACAAATGTAGATTAGATAATATATATTTTTGTCACTTCAAGAAGGGTGATGAAAGAAGACAGTGTGTCAGCCAAAAGTAAAATACAAACATAAAATAAATGGAAAGGATTATTGACAAATTTTCCATCTCTGCTTTATTTTTTTTTAGGTTTTCTCAATGGACTCTCTAGCCAAATCAATCAACCAGTTTGCCCTGGACTTCAGCAAAAAGCTGGCTGAATCGGCTGAGGGCAAAAATATTTTCTTTTCCCCCTGGGGCATCTCAACCTCATTGGCCATGGTGTATTTGGGCACGGGAGGTACCACAGCAGCCCAGATGGCCCAGGTGAGCAGGAGAGGTCAAGCATCCTCTGTGGCCTTTAAATAGAGCACTCTCTTTAACTGGTACCATCATTTGCTTCCTGAAGTCCGCATAACTTACATTTTACAGCCGAAGCCTGCGAAACAAAAGATATACTTCAACATTTCTTTAGGCCACAAAAAGAATTCTTGGAAAGAGAATCAACTGGAAAATTGCTGCTTAAAAGAACCACATAAGAGCCCATGTTCCCTAGCAAGATCAAATGGAGAGACAATAAGGTTATCGAGTTTGGTTTGGCACTAAAACCAATTTTATTTATTATTCAAATAATAATTTGGTTATTAATATAGTTCAAGAAGTAATAGACCATACTTTATTTTATTTTTAAATTTTAATTCTGATGAAGTTAACATATGGTGGTAGACTAGTTTCAGGTGTACAATATTGGTGTATTCAACAGTTCTGTATTTTACTCAATCATCATGACAAGCAAATTCTTAATCCCCTTCATCTATTTACCCCTTCCCGCCATCCACCTCCCCTCTGGCAACCCTCTCTTTGTTCTCTTTAGTCAAGTCTGGCTTTTCCTTTGTCTCTTTTTTCTTTGTTCATTTATTTTGCTTCGCAAGTTCCACATATGAGTGGTATCATACCATTTTTGAATGGCTCATACTTTAAATAATAGAATTACTCATCGTCTTTCCAACCTCAGAAGGATTTTCTTGAAGACACAAATAGAAAAATCAAAGAATCCCATTCTTTGTGCTTTGTTTGGTTGTTTCTTTGTTCAATCCCTGGTTGTCTGGATGAAAGTAAAGAACCCATTGAGAGCATTAGAATAACAAAGCAATAGTATTGTATAAGCAATTATTGATTTGCTGTAACATATTCAAAGCATTGTGCGTGCACACACATGTGCATGCACAAGCAGAGCCATAGTTAGCAAAATTATAATTTAAAAAGCCATGTGTATATGCGTGTGTGTTTGCAAATATATAAATATATGCATGTGTATTTTAAAATAGAAATAGAAAAGAGTAAATCCAGCCCTAAATCATGTAATAATTAAAAGGCTAAGTGACAGAATTTCCACTTCAGATGATGCTCTTTGGATCAAAGACAGAAAACAGCAGTCAGTAATTCGGCATGAAAGAGGCAGGATTTATCTTCTGTCAGCTTGGGCCTAGGATATCACCCTTATTCTTTTAGTTCACAAGATGTGTATTTCAAAATAACAACAAAATCCTTGTTCTCCTCTGGTTCGTAACTGCTTAATTATTAAAAGGCTTAGAGTTACTGTGATAGACAGTCTTAGATGGATTCCACCTGGGGTCCATTTCATATAACTGTATTTCGGTGTGCTTCCTGACATTGCTTTATTTAAATGCTGTTTACATATCAACAGCAACGCTTTGATATGGAGACTGAGTCGCCCCTGTTCCTCCCTGTCTGTCACCCGGTGTCATCAGCACAAGCTTTGGTGAACTAGACTATTCCTCTTTGTGAGCTGGGTCCAGGCTGTGGGAGATGGAATTATCACCTTGTTTTCTAGTGTTGCACAATTCAGGGGAAGCAAGCATGTCCACATCCTTCTTGTTAACTTCCAAATGAAATTCTGGGGTTAGCACAAAGAATGTGTCTATTAACTGTCAAGTGAGGTAACAGTGAGACCTGAAACAATTAATTAGAATAAGCAACTAAAAGCCCAGAATTTTCTAGATAATTGGAGCAATAGTGGCTTATGCTTAAATCATCTAAATGATGCTCTCAATTGAACACCTAGTTTTCAGAACAACTGTAGATAAAAAAATAAAACATGGAATATAAGATATTTTTACCTATAAGGATTTCCCAGCATCATCTCAAATGTCCTATGGAGAGTATAAGAATAAAGAAACTAGCTACTTAAATAGGAGTTAAAAAAATTTATTTAAAGGCTGCTGTTGACTTCATCCATCTAGTTAACACATTATTTAAATGAAATCAGAGGCCCCCTGGTAATTAATTATATGTTCTGTGGTGACGGGAACCACTGACTTGCATTTGCTGAGGAGACTCACAGATGGTCACGTCTGCGTAAAGTGTGCTCACGTCATCGCCTTTTTATTGAAATGACAGGTTCTTCAGTTTAGCAGAGACCAGGACATCAAATCTTGTCCTGAAAGTGAGAAGAAAAGAAAGACGGTATGTCTTATTTTTAATATGCATTTGATAATTAAAGGGAACTTCATCAAACTATAGAACATTTTCTAAAATACAAAAACGTATATGCTTTTTGGAAGGGTCGTATTCTTTCCCTTTATCTCTCTCCATTTTTTCCTTCCCCTTCAAAACTGCTCCCACCTTCAAACTTGTTATTGCCTTTACAACTAAATGTGAAGAAGAAAACTATGCCCTGACAACCTGTAAATTCTTGCGCTGCTAACTTTAAAGAAAGCGGGTTTTTTTTGTCTACCACGCACTTGATTTCAGCTTTTGTTCACAGTACATGAAATCATGTCATTGAGATATGGGTCGTTCATATATAGCTAGCTCTTGTTCAGTGTTTTTATTTCACTGTTTGACTAATCCCTTTTCTTTTAAAGGAATTTGGTTTGGGCAAGGTTGAAGAAATACACTCCCACTTCCAAACACTTATCTCAGAAATCAGCAATCCCAGCAAAGCTTACGTACTTAAAACAGCCAACAAGATATATGGAGAGAAAACCTACCCATTTCTCACTGTAAGTGCAAGCATGTCATTTTAAGCTCATGGGAAAGAAAGACGCAGGTGAGACCAATCAGTAAACTCTTTGTACATTTCTCTAGCGATCCGAGGGACAATTTCATGTATGGGGTTGGCACTTCTGGGAAACACTCATTTGGACCACTAATAAATGTCTAGTTGTAAAGGAAACCCAACAGTGGGTCTCAAG
The DNA here is from genome assembly GCA_004023965.1 of Spilogale gracilis. Classification (NCBI taxonomy): domain Eukaryota; kingdom Metazoa; phylum Chordata; class Mammalia; order Carnivora; family Mephitidae; genus Spilogale; species Spilogale gracilis. Next base: position 55,840 of record PITA01007423.1, read on the forward strand.
CCAGACATAGTGATCAGAATTTATGCTCAGAATAAAAGGGTCCACCTCAGCTGGTTAACAAGTACAGAGATGTGGTTGGCGTAATTTCCGGGTTAGCCTTTGTTTCACGGGGGAACGGGGCAGGAGATGTGAGTAACCCAGTTGGGTTGATGTGCGAGAGGAGAGGGCGAAGCTCGTCCTGGGAGCGGGGCTGGAGGCTGTGACCTCAAGAGCAAAGCTGACTTGGGGATCAGATGAGTCATCTCACAACATGACCTTAGAGACTTTAGGAAAGACTCTTAACATGGACTAATATCACCTTCTCCCTTTCCTGGATGGTCGAGACCCCATAATGCAGACCATGCTTTTGTTCTCAGTTCAGATTTAAGGGCTCCTAAGAGTGGTTCACCCTGAACCAAACCAAGCATTGATTTTCCTGTTAACCCATCACATCTCATCTCATAAGAGAGCAGGAGGACTCAGGTGCCCAGTGGGCAAAGAGCATGGAACTTGGATAGGGTAGAGGGAGAGGCAATAGAAAAGATAAAGTTGTCTTATGATATCAAGCAGTGCTGTCCCTGCCCATAGTCAATGGATTTGGGGAGTTCAGGACTTGGGCTTGGTTATGATTTAAGGCAGAAGAGCATCAAACGAAGCCTTAGAGACGTTTCTAGTACTGGTAATCCTGTGCATTCCGGTTTGGTTCAGAAGTAGGAGGTATTTGAGTAGGGCGGGCCCTTAGAGATGAGAAGGACACAGAGATACAACATTAGACATCTTTTAAGATCTCCATAAGCCTGGGTGTGCTCAGAGAGGTTGAGCAGAACACATAGTCAACCCAGGGGATGGTGGTGCCTTGTGAATCTTTATGCCTTCCTTTTTTACTGGATTATAATTTCTACAGAGTTTAGACTTCTTAATCTTCAAGTCACTGCCCAGAGGCAGAATTACCTCAGCACCTTTTGCTGCACACAATTCCTCCACCAGTAATAAACCGAAGGAGTACCACAGCTGTCCCAAGGATGGCAGGTGCCCTCATAAGCCCACTTCTGCTGTTGGCCACCGGTGGGGGGACATCAAAGGGCGGGAGGACGAGGCCAGGCCTCTTCCCTCAGACAGCCTGCTGAAGCTTTGGCCATGCTTAGCAATCTGTTTTCAGGGCAGAGTTTGGCTGTCCCTAGGGGTCCTCCACAGGTTCTTGGAGCTTTGAGTTCACAGTAGGGGCTGCTGGTCCCACAGGCTTCACTTTGGTTATGGCTCTGCTGGAGAAAGCCAGGCAGAACTGCCAATGCATCTTAGTCACTGGAGACAGTCCTGGGGTTCCTAGAGTTCTTTCTTTTCATTCCAGCCCCATTTCACCGGCATGAATAAACACAGGAGGGGATAGGTGTGCTTGGGTGGCTCAGTCCATTATGTGTCCGAGTCTTGGTCTCAGAGCTGTGAGTTCAAGTCCCACGGTGGGCTCCACACTGGGTATAGAGCCTACTTAAAAAAATAAGGAGGGTGCAGGAGCCCCAGAATTGTGGGAGGCAGGCCTTCCTTCACACCTGGACTTCGGCATGGCTAGTCCGTGCCCTGCTAACTTTAATGAGGGAAGTGTTTCATTTTCCACCAAAGTGGGAGTGTGGAAAGTCAGAAGGGGGCACAGGAGTGGAGGTTTGCAACTGTCCATCAGTAGACTTGATTTCTCGGTTTTGGAAAAACTCTACAAAAGATTTTACCTATATCTTCCAGAAATATTTAGAAGACATGAAAGCATACTTTGGTGCAGAACCACAGTCTGTAAATTTTGTGGGAGCTTCTGGACAGATCCGAAAGGAGATTAACTCTTGGGTTGAAAGTCAGACTGAAGGTAAGCTTTCACCCAAGGTGCTTGGTGGAGTTCTCCAAGCATTGTAGTATTTTTTTTTTTTTTTTAATTTGCTTTGTGTGCAAGTATGTGTATTTCTAAACGAGAACTACGGCTGCATTCTAAGTATGTGGAGCATTTCTTTCTATTCATACCCATGGTTTTTTAGATTCCTAGCTTTCCCAATAGGGAAACTCTAAAACATATAAGTCAAGATACCCACTTTAGTAAGTGGACCAAAAAAGTCTTATATCCCAATAATTCCAAAGAGGAGCCCAGGAGCAAAAAAGTAGGAAAGCGCAAAGGGGAAAGTCGAAACCCTGCTACATTTGTGATTGCTAAAGACAAATAGTTAATAATTAATAATGAAATGTTGGTATTAAATGTGCTATATAATCTTAAATAATTTTCAAAATGAGGTCATGTATGACAGCAGGAGGCTAAGCTGCCAGAGCAGAGAGACCTGGAATACAGTGACTTAATGATAAGGTAGACATTTTTTTTTCTTTCACAAACTAGTCCAAAGGCAGATAAGCATTCTATTTGCTGAGGCAATTCAGAGACCCAGACTGGTGGGACACCACCCCCCCTCGGAGCATGACTTTTGTATTTAAGTCTAAAATTATTCTGCCATTTGTCATTTTAAAGTCACCAGGAAATGGGGGAGAAAGAAAGCCTCTTTGCTTAGGAGACTATCACCTGAAAGTTTCACATAACAATTGCACGCATATCCTAAACTCCACTACATGGCTCGCTTTGGCTCTGGGGACCTACCTGTCCGGATTTTCTTGGAGCTTTCCTGGATTTAGCACCTGAAGGTCTCTCAGTCCTAGGCAAACCAGGACAGGATAATTGGTCACCTAGACTTGCTGTAATAATGATCTATAAGATGTAATTGGTAGCTGGGTCGCCACACACTCACCTAAAAGTTGAGTGTTGTATTTCTTTTTAAAATTTTTAATTTTAATTTTTAAATTTTGTATTTAAATTCCAAGTGACCTATAACGTAATATTAGTTTCAGGTTAAAGTTAAGTGATTCAACACTAAAATTTAGTGCTCCTCACAACTGCCCTCCTTAATCTGCATCACCTGTTTAACCCATCCCCCATCCACCTCCGGTCTGGTGACCCTCACTTTGTTCTCTGTAGTTAAGAGTCTGTTTTTTGATTTGCCTCTCTCTCTTTCCCCCATGACCATTTGTTTTGTTCTTAAATTCCACATGAGTGAAATTATGTTATTTGTCTTTCTCTGACTGACTTATTTCACTTAGCATTGCATCCACATCATAGCCAATGGCAGAATTCCATTCTTTTATATGACTAATAGTCCACAGTGTGTGTCTGTGTCTATCTTCTTTATTTCTTTATCAGTTGATGGACACTTGGTCTGTTTCCATAACCTGACTATTGCTGATCGTGCAAGCATGGGGTGAGGGGGCACGTAGCCCTTTGAATTAGTATTTTTGTACCTTTGGGTAAATATCTAGCAGTACAAATTGCTGGGTGGCATTGTAGTTCTATTTTTAATTTTTGAGGAACCTCCATACTGTTTTCCAGAGTGGCTGCACCAGCTTGCATTCCTAATGACAGTGCAAGAGGGCTCACTTTTCTCCACCTCCTCGACAATGCCTGTTGTTTCTCGTGTTGTTGATTTTAGCCATTCTGACTGCTGTGAGGTCATATCTCCTTGTGGTTTTGATTTGTATTTCCCTGCTGATCAGTGATGTTGAGCATCTTCTCATGTGTCTGTTGGCCATCTGGATGTCTTCTTTGGAAAAATGTCTTCATGGCTTCTGCCCATTTCTTAACTGGATTATTCATTTTGGGGATTTTATAAGTTTTATAAGGTTTTATTTACTTTGGATACTAACCCTTTATCAGATATGTCATTTGCAAATATCTTCTCCCATTCCATAGGCTGCCTTTTAGTTCTGTTGACTGTTTCCTTCACCGTGCAAAAGCTTTTTATCTTGATGAAGTCCCACCTCCCTCTTCGCTCGCACAGCCCTCGGTGTGAAAGCTCACTTTGCCATGTTCCACGCTTTGTTGATGTTAACTGCTGAAGCCTCTCCTTCTAGACTCAAGGCCCAAGTGCAATGCGCTGTCTGATGTGAGTCTCAGCTTTGAACCAGTAACACACAGCAGGCCTGCTTATTGTCATTGTTCAGAACGTTATATCCACTGAAATGCCCTGAGGAAGTTGGCAGCCTTGAATTTTCAGTTCCTTTTTTGTTGAGTAGTGACTCACAGGCCATGGTGGGACCAGAGTAACCATTTTATTTAATGTACACCTGATTTGGATTCATTCAAAAGCAAGTCTTTTTTTTTAATATTTTATTTATTAAATAAATAAATTTGACAGAGAAAAACAGCTAGAAAGCTGTTTGGAGTCTTGGTCTCAGAGCTGTGCACAATTTGGATTCATTCAAAAGCAAGCCTTTTTTTTAAATATTTTATTTATTAAATAAATAAATTTGACAGAGAAAAACAGCTAGAAAGGGAACACAAGCAGGGGGAGTGACAGAGGGAGAAGCAGGTTTCCCACCGAGTGGGGAGCTGGATGCTGGGCTCGATCCCTGGACTCTGGGATCATGACCTGAGCCGAAGGCAGGCACCTAATGACTGAGCCACCCAGGAGCCCCTGCAAGCCTGTTTTTAGAATGATAAATCAGCTAGCATTTACTGAGTACTTGTATGGTTTCAGTTGGCATGGAGGACCAAATGGGATCATACCGGCAAAAGCGTGTTGTAACATCCAACACAAATTCAACTTGGCAGACGTGGCTGTAAGAATAATCCGGAGCTGAACTCAACCTGAGCTCTCAGATTCCTAACCCAGTGTCTATCATGTTTTCTGGAAGAGACAGAAAGTCTAAGAGCAGTCAATCTGCCATCTTTACCCAGAGCCTAGAGGAGAGCCATGGTCTGGTGTTGCGGAAGCTTGCTTCTTCCCGTCCTTGCCCTGCTTTCCCAGCACAGACTGCCACCCTCAAGGCCATGACCAGACCCAACTGTCTAGGTCACAGAGCTGTCTGGGAGATCTTCCTGTATTGACAGAAATGTGCCATAAACCTGCCCTGCCCAGTGTGCTAGGGTCACATGTTCCATCCATGCATGACTATAGATGAGTTGAAATGTGGCTGACGTGGCTGGCCATCTGAATTTTCGACTTCAGTTCATTTTAAGTAATTTAGGTTTAATGAGCCATGTGTGTTCGGCGGCTGCCATATTCAAAAGTGCAGAAGGTTTGCTTTTGAGGAAGAACTGAATTAATCACCTTAAATTAGAGAGGAAAGGGTAGACTTCAGATTATAGTCACTGTAAGATCAAGATATAGGATAGACACACTTTGAAAAATCCTCTGTTGTCACACAACTCGTAGAATGAGAGACCTCCAAAATAAGCTAACCGAGGGCATGGTCAGAATCTTTTATTAAGAGCCTGTTTCTCATATCGCATGACCTCATTGCTCCAATGGCAAGGCTGACTCTATTTCTTAGAAGTGGAATCTTCCAAAGAGGAAGAAAGCTGTGATCTTTCTGTATTTCTCTTTACATACTAAACACAAATATGGGCTATTTGAAGGCTATTCAATGTCATATAAGGTTAAGGAATTAACCAGCTATTCAGGAATTTTGACTCTGTCAAGGCAGAGTTTGGCACACCCTTCAGAAAAAGTTGCTAGAAACTCTTTGGCCTGACTACGTTCTATAGGAAACCACCTGAAAGAAGTTTCTTCCCTTAAACTTTCAAACAAACCCTCTGCCAAGTAGCCATAGGGAACTGCTAGGACACACTGGGCATTCCCAAAGTCTCAATGATAGCGTCAGTTATATGTTGCAATTTTTTTTTCTGGTTTGTCTTCTTTACAGTCTATAAGCGAATTGAAAGTGGGTGTTGGGGAAGGTTACTGTCTACATGGTTGTCACCTCAAAATCTCTCATGTGCTTGGCACACTGGACACTCTAGTGACACATTAATAACTGTGCTCAGTGGGACTTACCCTGAGTATCTTGGAAGCTTGTCCTTCCCATTACCTCAAACTACCAAGGGTGTGTGCAATGAACCCGCCAGTAGGTGGCACTTCAGCTTTAAAGAGTATAGCAAAATCATGGGCAAATTTGGTTGTTACTCTGAAGTTGTATTTGACTACATCTTGTGCATCATTCATACAATAATAATGTTTTACATATCCTAACACAGCTGGGGGTTCAAGAGTCTGACTTCTCTGGCATGTGGGCCCAGAGAATAATGCGGCACAACTTAAATCTCCTGGTCTCAACCAACTTGAGATAAGTCTTCGCAAAACTCAGTCCTCGATATGTTCTCTATTTGTATCTACAGTTCTGTCAAGTGATAGAATAATTGATTAAAAATGACATAGATTTTAAAAAGTAAATATGTGCAAAAAATAAAATTAAAAAAAATGAGGTACATGACCTTCCTTAGGCAGGCTCAACAAAGAAATTGTAAATTAAGTTTAATATGCTGTCTTTAATAAGATACAAAGATGAATACTAAAATGATCTAGAATGTTCTGACATCAGCATTTAAAATCAGATTCAGATTTAGTTGTTAGAACCAAAATGTCTGTTTCCTCGGTGAGGGAGGGCTGTTTTGAATATACACGTTCACGTCGTACTTCAGACTGACTGGAATCCCTAGAAACGTTGCCACCCCCAGAACTTTTTTTAAAAAGCTGCACAGGTGCTTCTGATGTGCGTCGAGTGAGGACTAACCGAGGTGGGGTGTGCGCATGCGCAGTCAGGCTCTTGGAGCCCGTTTGCTGCGGGTGTCTTCCCACCTGTGCTTTCAGAGACTTCCATGTTGGTGGCTTGAAATCAATATGGCGAGAATATTTACACCTAGAAAATGGGCTACAAATCAAGAGTCTCCTCTCCCACCCTTACCTGGAGCCAGTTTATCAGCACACCACTGGAAATGGAAAGCCAGAGCTCTGGATGTCATTCAATGGTCATTTTATTATATTTCCCTTACCTACTATTGTTTTCCATACCTACTTTTTGTTTGTAACAATAAAGGGAAATTGAGATGCTAAATAGACCTAATTTTAGTTGTTCTTAATTATTTTTAAAAGTTTTAGGGCATGTGTTATATATAATCCTTATTTTTAAAAAAGGCAAGTAAGCAGCCCCACTATGTCCTGAGCCCCCTGTGGCATCGTGTCGTTGCTCGTTGCAATAACCTGCAAGCAGACATATTTGCTACCCATCACTGGCACACAGGAAGGTATAAAAGACCATTAGACCAAATGACTCCAAACCAGTGGCTCTCAGTCCTCACTACACATGAAACTAAGCTTACTAATTCCTAAGTCTAACCCAGATGAACTAATTTGGATCTCTGGAGTGAGGCTCAGGCATCAGTATTTTCTAAATCCTCAGATAATTCTAATTAACAGTCAAGACTAAAAATAATTCCTGAAAATGGAGTAATTCCCCCAATTCTGCTAACACTCCCCTTTTCCCAACGAGCTCCATTGCTTATGGCTTTTAAGGTTCCAACTCCTTGGATGACACTTGGATTTGCCCAGGAGTCCTCTGGTGTGTGTGTGTGTGTGTGTGTGTGTGTGTGTGTGTGTGTGCATTCACGTGCTGCACGCTGTGGTTTCACCTATCAGTCTAATCCATCCGTATTTTCTCTTCAATATGTCTTTCAATAACACCTTTTCTTTTCTTGGTTTACATTCCTGTTTCAGAGTTATTCTTTTCCACAAATATTTGTTCTGGAAAAACAATATTTTGACTATGTACTCTAAGGCTTTAAAAAAAGAACTGTACACGAATCTTGAACCTTAGTTATCACATTTGCTCTTCATAGGAGAATGGGTTAGCTATTCTGAAAATATTTTATGTATATTCTAAGACTGAGCAAATAAATAAATATATTGGAAATAATAAGGCCTTGGTTTTTCACTGACAGAGAAAGGAATCACTAATAAGGAAAAGCAAAGGTGAGTATGGACCCCATGGTGCTGGATTGAAATAGGAGTTATCCGTATGACTTCCTCATCTTAATAGGCAGACACAGAATTAGGTAGATATGGAAATATTTATGGATGTGTATATAATATATGTATTTTCTAGCTTTCTCTGCTGAGCAATGACATCCCAGTAATAATGAGCATAGCTAACATCCACATCTTGATTTCTTAAGCCATCCTTCAAACAACAACAACAACAACAACAACAACAACAACATAACCAGGACTCCTAGAAGAAATATCACTTTTAGGGCTGTGACATGGAAAGTACCAGATAAACTTTAGGACATACTGTGGTACCAGAATGTAGGTAAATGCTCAAAATATCTGAGAACATGTCAAAAGGATGTAGGAGCCAGCTTGAGGAGGTTTCTAATAACCAAATCTGGGACAATTTGGGCAACAAAACAGATAATAGATGGATAAAATAGTAGTAATAAATTATAACCCATAGGGTAAAACAAACATCATGAGTTTATACTGATATAAATTATTGAATATCTAAATAAAAGGAGGAGATGAAAAAGATCTTCCTCATAGTAGAATTCCAGTTGAGAAATGGAGAGGGAATAGTGGAAATTGAAAATCACCATTTGGCAAAATGGCACAGTCATTGCTTCAGGCAAGATCATCAACAAATGCTAAAATTGGTGGGCAAAAGTTTGATGAGAAACAGGAAATTTATGTAGTCACCAAGTAGCTCCCCACATGGTACATATGAATTACAAAGAGAAAAAAGTCATAATTTTACAGAAAGAAACCTGTGGGAATCAAATCTTCAAAGTTAACATCACTCATAGTGGGGAAATAGGAAGACAATCTGTTTCCTGGTGTGATTCATTGAGAGGCACACAACATTGCTTCTGTGGTTATATTGGTGGCTTAGGGCTGCAATGACCAATTACCACACACTGGGTGGTTTCAAACAATAGAAGTGTATTCTTCCACAGTTCTGGAGACTTCAAGTCTGAAATCAAGGCGTGAGCAGGGCCACACTTCCTCTGAATGCTCTAGGGAAGGCACTGTTCCATGCCTCCCCCCAGCTTCTGGTGCTTGTTGGCAATCCTTGACATTCCTTGGCTTATGGACACTTCAATCTCTGTCTCTGTTGGCACATAATCCTCTTCTTTAGGTCTGTCCTATGTCTGTGTTTTCACATCATCTTGTCCTCTCTGTGTGTCTATGTCCAAATTTTCCTCCTCTTGTAAGGACATCAGTCATTAGATGAGAGCTTCCCTAATACAGATGACCTCATCTTAACTTCATTAGGTCTGCAGAGACCCTATTTACACATAAGAGTGCATTCACAGGGACTGGTAGTTAGGACCTAACCTATCTTTCTGGGGGAGGGGGGTGTACAATTGAGGAAACATCAGACAAATCTGAACTGAGAATTGAGGGACATGCTACCAAACTTCTTCAAAAGTGTCAAAGTCATGAAAGACAAAGAAAGAATAAGGAATTATACCAGATTCAAAGGCAGGAAGATGAAATGCCACTTAAATACAACTTGGGATCTTGGATTGATTTCTGGTCCAGAAGAAGGATTTTATTGTAACAGTAGATGAAATTTAAATAGGACCTATTAGCAATACTCTAGGAATGCTAACTTCTTGTTTTGGATCACTGGTGGAAATAAGATATCACTTAGTAGTATTTCATAATTATCCTTTTTATAATGTGGCGCATTGCCAGAATGTAACTCTGCATTTGTAATTTTTCCTTTTGTTTTTGTAGGAAAAATCCAGAATCTCTTACCTGATGATGCAGTGAGTGCCACCACCAGGATGGTTCTGGTGAACGCCCTTTACTTTAAAGGAATCTGGGAACATCAGTTCTTAGTCCAAAATACCACAGAAAAGCCTTTCAGAATAAACAAGGTAGGAACATTTTAATACTCAGTATGGGTTTTTACATGACACTATAAAGGAGATTTTATTTGAAATCCCCCCTTCTCTCTGAATATATATTCCTGGAAAGCTTGGCTATTACCAGGGCAGGGATAGCTCAGTTAAAACCAGGTCCATCCCACCTGGGGATTCCTCTTTCATTGTTACTTCTCTGAAAATAGGCCATCCACATATTTGTCACCTAGTTCTTTCTATGACTATGGTGGAGTAGATAAGATAGTTATTGTATTTATTTCCCAGTTATCAACATAACTAGAGCCATGCCTAAGTTAGAAATCTACCAGACCTGTAACCTCCAGCTCTTCACCATTAGTCCTGTTCTTGTTCTATTAGGTCAATACTCTCTTCTACCAAACTCTTACCACATTAGCAGATGTGTGGGACTTTGTGATTAACAGCTTCCTATAGAATGGATAAGTAACATATGTCTACAACACCTGAATTGTAGGGGTTTGTTTTTGTATTACCATTGGCCTTACTATGAATAGACTTTTTTAAAGAGCATTTTTAAGTTTGCCCCCAAATTGAGAGGAAAGTAGAGTTCCCATATATCACTGCTTACATAATTTCCCTTATTATTAACATTTTGCATTAGTGTGGTATCTTTGTTACTGTTAATGAGCCAATATTAATATATTTTTATTAATTCAAGTCTATAGTTTACATTAGGGTTCACTTTTGGTCTTGTATAGTTCTACGGGCTTTGATTAATGCATAATGCCATGTATCCACCATTTGGCTTTCATACAGAATACTTTAACTGCCTTAAAAATGCCCTGGACTCCACCCATTCATCCCTCCTCCTAAATACCTGGCAACCACTGACCTTTTCAATGTCTCTATAGTTTTGCTTTTTCTGGAGAGTCATGTAATTGGAATTATGTAGAATGTAGACTTTTCAGAATGGCTTCTTCCACTAAGCAATAGGCAATAGATTTAAGCTTTCTCCCTGTCTTTCCCTGGCTTGATAGGTCATTTCACTTTATTGTTGAATAATATTCCATTATCTGGACATACTGAAGTTTGTTTAGCCATTCACCTATTGAAGGATATCTTGGTTACTTCCAATTTTTGGCAATTCTGAATAAAGCTGCTATAAATAATCTATGTGCAAGATTTTGTGTGGACATAAGTTTTTAACTCCTTGTGGTAAATACTCAGGGGCAGACTTGCTGGATCATGTGGTAATACTATGTTTAGCTTTATAAGAACCTGTCAGACTGTCTCTGGAAGTGTCTTCCACTTTGCATTCCCACTGGCAGGGAATCACAGTTCCTGTTGCTTCACATACTTGTCAGCAGTTGTCAGTGTTTTGGACTTCCAGCTATGCTGAAAGGTCTGTAGTACTATCTCATTGTTCTAATTTGCAATTCCCTAATGATGCATGCTTGAGCATCTTTTCCTATGCTGTCTGTCTTCCTTCGGTGAGGTATTTGTTTATATCTTTTGCTTATTTAAAAAATTGGGTTCTTTTATTATCATTGAGTTTTTAAAAGTTCTTTATATATTTTGACACCAGTTCTTTATCAGATATGCATTTTGCAAGTATGTCCTTCTAGCCTACTGTCTTTTTATTCTCTTAGTAAATGTCAGTGTTTGTGATCATGTGAGATATACCTTATGCAGTTTCTAAATCATTGACATTGACATAGTTTGCATAAGATTAGGTACTTTTTTTTAAAAAAAATATTTATTTATTTGATAGAGAGAAACACAGCCAGAGAGGGAACACAGGCAGGGGGCATGAGAGAGGGAGAAGCAGGCTTTGGCTGAGCAGGGAGCCCGATGTGGGGCTCCATCCTGGGTCTCCGGGATCATGACCTGAGCCGAAGGCAGTCACTTAACCAACTGAGCCACCCAGGCGCCCCAAGATGAGGTACTTTTAAAGTGTTCAGTAGGCTTCAGCTTGCTGTGATTTATAGAGGTTGCTGTAATAGTGTTATAAAAAGAAACTTCCACATCATTTATTGATAATGTTATCCAGTAGAACACCTATTTCAGCAAGCAAGGTCTGAATAACTTTATTCAGCATTTTGCAGAAAATCACCAATTTTGCCAGTGTTGCAGACTGCTGGGAACCAATTATGATAAAAGAAAACTAAGGATTTGGTGGAACACTTCCTCAGTAACTTTGCTACTTCCTTTCCATAGAATACAAGCAAACCAGTGCTAATGATGTCCATGAAAGAAAAACTCCACGTTTTTCACATTGAAAAGCCACAAGCCATGGTCCTTCAACTCTGCTATGAGGGCCGTGACCTCAGCTTGTTTATACTGCTGCCAGAAGATATCGATGGACTGGATCAGGTACTATCTGTCTGCTGTGAAGTTGGTTTTGGTGTTTCCCCTCTGGGGAGAAACAAGACAAGGTCTCCCTGTTGGTTCTTTGATTCCTAGAATTCTTTAATCATTTGCATTAATCTAGCTTGAGACATACATTTTTAAACTAGACTCTGACTTCCAAAACTTGAAAAGAAAACCCATTTTAATTAGTCTTCAAGAGAGAAGGCCATATCAGTACTAAGCATTGGTACTACCTGCAGTATTATTTGTTTATCAGATAAATTTCTATGAAGCCTGATATAACTTTGGTCAGACCATGTTTCTGAGCAAACTGTATATTTAAAGGGAACATTAGCTTCTCATGCAGTGGGTGGCCTGGCTTTCTTTGCACGGGTATAACTTTTTGTGTGTTCCAGATTCTTTATACTTCTAAGCTTCCATAGCCCTGCTAGAATGTAGAAGAGATTTCTAAATGGTATAAAATTTGTGAAACTGTGAAGAATGGTAAAAGTAAGACCAAGGATGGACACTAAACTATTAGAGTCACACCCTTATAAGATAAGCCTTTTTTTCCTAAAAGTGCAGGCTCCTGAGCTGAATATGTTGTCAGATTATTAATGTACACCATCTACAAATACTTGGGTCTAGAAAACTCTCAAAGTAGCAAAAGTATGCATCTTGAAGCAGACATCTTATTTAAAAACAAATCAAGCACACTTTTTTCTCATTATACCTATGCATATGGATGTATATATACATCCATATATATTTATTTTAAAAATTTAAAATATAAAGAGGAGAAAAACACTCTCAAAAGCTATACTAAAGAAACAGGCATTAATCTTAAGATTTGGAGATTTTCTTTTCTTTACCTTTCCTTCCCTTTTTGGGGGCAGAGCTTATAGTTACTAATTGCTATTGTTGTGATTATATAGACATTTTATTTTATCTCAGATTTTGTTTTTGAAGAGCTACCTCCGTGTTAATATAACGAGATTTTTTTTGTACCCTGGCACATAATGTAGTCTAAAGTTTATGCTCTTGTGTAGACAGCACCTAATTGCATATTTATGTTGACCCATTTCCGTGTATAGTTGATGTCTTGCTGTATCCCAGGAACTACTCAGTTGCAAAACAAAGATTTTGTAGGTCAACAGTGTGAAGAATCTCATTACACAAAGAATTTCCAAATGTGTGTGCTCTGTTACCCTGGTTAATGGGAATGATGGCAATTCATCTATGTAATATCTTGAGGTATCACTCAACTACTATTTTTGGAATTACTGACGCTCTCCTCATTCCACACCTGCAGCTGGAAAAGGCTATCACTTATGAGAAGCTGAGTGAGTGGACCAGTGCAGACATGATGGAGTTGTATGAGGTTCAGCTGCAGCTCCCCAAGTTCAGGCTGGAAGAGACTTACGATCTCAAGTCAACTCTGAGCAGTATGGGGATGAGTGACGCCTTTAACCAGAGCAGAGCTGATTTCTCAGGAATGTCTATAGAGAGAAACTTATTTCTGTCCAATGTTTTCCACAAGTCTTTTGTAGATATAAATGAGCAAGGTACAGAAGCTGCCGCTGGCACTGGAAGTGAGGTGAGCCTTCGAATTAAACTCCCTTCCATTGAATTTAATGCAAACCATCCATTCCTTTTCTTCATCAGGCACAACAAAACTGGTAACATTCTCTTTTATGGGAGATTCTGCTCCCCTTAGACCATGCATCCTCTTATCAAAGGAGACCATCTTCTGGTGTGAAAAGTGTACCAAAAGATGGAAAAACACAATTATAACAAAACCATTGCAGCTTGTATCTTTTTCACATTTGAATGTCAGCAAGTAAACCTTGAAGTGATACATTCTAGAGATTTTATCACACGTATAAAGCTAGAGAGAATGGCAAATTTTATTTTCACCACTTAACATTTTGTCTTAATGTGACTATTATTTACATTTCAGAAGTACTATGTTATTCAATTGAATGCCTCACATTTTTTGAACTACTTGGTCCTGTATTATCATTGTTACATATATTTCACATGCCTCATTGAGAGAAGAAAAATTTTTACAAAGGTGATATATGGATTCTTAGCTTGAACAAATGTATAAAGATAATGTTAGATGTTAGCACTGGAGAAAATGTGTTAGGAGTATCCAGACTTCTCTGGAGTGTCTTTGCAACTTTTCTGTGACTCTGAAACTATTCGAAAATAAACATTTTATTAAAAATAATTATTGTGTGAAAGTGTAGTCATACTAAAATCCCTGCTTTTAAAAATCTTATGAAACAAAGAACAAATTTCTTTTTTAAAAAGATTTTTTAATTTATTCAAAAGAGCGTGAACATGAGTGGAGGAAGGGCAAAGAGAGAGGGAGAAAAAGATTCCCCACTGAACGGGGAGCTCACAGACTATGGACACTGGGCTCCATCACAGATTATGACCTGAGCCAAAGATAGATGCCTAATTGCCTGAGCCACCCAAGTGCCCCTATTATTCTAATTTCAGAGATTGACTATATACTCTAGGTTATTTTTTTGATATTCATCTAATAAAAGGAAAGACCAGATCTGGCACAAACAGTGTATAAATTAGTATAAGAAAATGTGTTTTCTGTATTAAATCTTGGCTCAGTATTGTAGGATAAAAAAAATGCCTCAGCTCCAAAGATAGGGAATTTTAATATATATGACATTTTGCCATAGCCATGCCTCAGCTCCAAAGATAAAAATTATAATATATGTAACATTTTATCATATCTCTATGAAACATTTTACTTCCATCCATAATATCTTACACTAAGTAGCAGTGAAATAAATCTTTTTGTGTCTGTGTTGTAGTAAATTATAAGTCCTTAAATATTATAAAGAAAGATCATTGTTAACACTCTCAGACACTGATAATCAGAGCATTAAACAATATTTTTCAAACAAACAAGAAAGGAAAAAGGATGATACTAGAAACTTCAGATGAGTAGGAGTGAAATTAGTTGGATAAGTCTTGCAATCACTGTGCTATTTTGTGTATTTTTTTTTTTAAGATGCTTGAACCTTAGTTAAGAGAGTCTAGTTCACTAGGCTTGTAAGTCTTGATTTATTAGATTTATGGAAGTTCAAATGTTTGCAAAAGTATGTTTATGAACTTTGTAAGTTTGCTTTAGGGTGTTTAAAGCTCTTAAAAAGTCAGACAGGATGTGTAGTTAATGCCTAAATATTTAAGAAAAAAATAATTTATTTGCTGTTTAAGCAGTGTACTTTAATGGTCTAAAAATTATTTTTACTTGATTGACAAATAATAAAGTGCCTGCTGGCTAAGGTACAACAATAGAGAAAGTTGTTCCCTACCTGTGAAATTACACTGTGGGAAGGGAAATTCCATAACCTTAAAGAACCTTGCCCTTGCCAGCAGGGTGGCAGACTAGAAGAAAAATGGGATTGGTGAGTTTTTCATATGGGAGAGCGCATGCAAAAGAACATTGATAAGGCTTGCCTGATCTGTAGAACATTTGGGGGCACATTTGCCATCAGTACACAGCAAACTCAAGAAATGGGGGAAAAGGCAGTAGGAACATAAGGAAAAATGGTATTATGAGAAAAAAAATAATGCAATCATAGTCCATTCATTAACTCAGCAGTAAATACTATTTAGTTGTAATCGAGTTAACACTTAGGGCAAGTGAGATAGTGTGAGTGGTGTTAAGAACATCCAATCCTGGGCGCCTGGGTGGCTCAGTGGGTTAAGCCTCTGCCTTCAGCTCAGGTCATGATGTCAGGGTCCTGGGATCCAGGCCTGCGTGGTCTCTGCTCAGCAGGGAGCTGAGCTAAATAGAATCTTTGAAAAAGAAGACCCAATCCTTAAACCCCTAAATTAGGAAGGCAATAGATAATGTCTAAAATTGTTAGGTCAAAAATGGTAATATAGCTATGTTATTTGGAAATCTGGAGGCAGATAATGAGGAGAGAGAGTGCTTCTGGGGAGGTGGGTGGTCTCCGTTGTCTTTTCAAATAACTCCTTGAACATTATTTGATTTTTTTAGCTAAGTGTATGCACATTAATTTTATGAAAGGAAAAATTTTCAAAACCCTCAGAAAAAACACAAGTAACATAAAAATTACTTGTCCCTCAGAAACTCATGATGTACAGAATTTATTTCCTTCTAATCTATCTATAGATTCTGTTTCTATATAACTTCCTTCCTAATTTACACTTAATATCACATGCTCCCCATAGCAGTATGATTTTGTTCTACTAGTATTTCCATTAGTATCCTACCATGAATGTGATAGAATCCAATCAGTTCTCTGTGGTTAGGTATTTGTTGATTTTTCTCCGTGCACACAAAATAAAAGATAAAGTGGTCATCATTCCACATAATATTTTAATCCATGCTTGTGAGTTTTACTTTTAGTGAAATTCCTTGAAATGCAATTTTTGATTCAGAAAGTATAAATATTTTCACAGCAACTTCTTTTCTTCTTTCTTATTCCACCCATCCTTTTCTTTTTTCTTTTTAGCTTCTTTTATTCTTCCTTTTCTTTTCTTTTCTTTTCTTTTCTTTTCTTTTCTTTTCTTTTCTTTTCTTTTCTTTTCTTTTCTTTTCTTTTCTTTTTTTCCTTAAACATAATTCTAGAAGTATTTGGCATCCAATTTACAGCACTGCTTATGGAGAATAAGAAGTCATGCCCATCTCACCTTTGCAGCACTGGAAACCGTTAGTTTTTATATTTGTGAATTTTATGTTTTAAAACAATAACTTTAATGTGCTCTCCACTACTTTTTTCTTTTCGGGAGGCCGTAGTGTAGCATAGTGATTAAAACAGTGAACTCCAGGGGTGCCTGGGTGGCTCAGTTGGTTAAGCGACTGCCTTCAGCTCAGGTCATGATCCTGGAGACCCAGGATCGAGCCCCACATGAGGGTCCCCGCTCCACGAGAAGCCTGCTTCTCTCTCTCTCACTCCCCCTGCTTGTGTTCCCTCTCTGGCTGTGTTTCTCTCTGTCAAATAAATAAATCTTAAAAACAAACAAACAAAAACAGCGAACTCCAGTGTCACACAGACTTGGTTTCCAGTCCTGTCTGTTGCTTGTAGCAGTGCAACCTCAGGACTAGAAACTTACGGAGCGAAGTTTCAATGCTTTGCTCAAATATTTGCAGCAACTCCACCTCACTAAGTTGTCCAATTAAATGAAGTCTTACAAGAGAAGTTCTGGAATGGGATCTAGTACATAGTATATACTCAAAAAATATTCATTATTTTTCATTGAGGTTAACACTTTTTCATATAATGATAGCCATTGCTTTTCTTTTCATTTCCTTTTTTAACTGTTCATTTTTAACACTGGGTATAGTTGACACACTCTGTTACATTGGTTTCAGGTGGAGATGACCACTGCCTTTCTTTGTTGCCATTTTGCTAATGTCCTTCACACGTTTCTTTCTTTCTTTTTTTTTTTTTTTAAGATTTTATTTATTTGACAGAGAGAAACACAGCCTGAGGGGGAACACAAGCAGGGGGAGTGAGAGAGGAAGAAGCAGGTTTCTCACTGAGCAGGTAGCCCGATATGAGACTCGATCCCAGGTCTCTGGGATCATGACCTCAGCCGAAGGCAGTCGCTTAACCGACTGAGCCACCCAGGCGCCCCTTCATACATGTTTCTAATAGGGTCTGTTTTTTAAATCAACTTTTCTCTTGAGCTATTTAAGTGAAATTTAAAGATTTCGTTCAAATATTTTCTTATTTTGTCACTTATCTTTTAATTTTAGGGCAACTTTTTGACATATGGAAATGAATTATGTTTAGTCAAATATACCGAACTTTTGTGATTGCTTTCAGATGACTCATTATGAGTGTGTTAGGATGCTCTGACTGGTAAAAGGTTAATTTTGTAAATATTTAGAAAAGATGTCAGAGCAGAGCAGTACTGCCCCCCACACAGAGCTCACCTATTTTATCTACTGGGATTTCTCTACTGCATTTACAGACTTTTGGACTAATTGGGCCTTTTAACTCACCTCTTGTTTTCATTCAGATTCTTCCTTCCCTACTCTGCTCTTCATAAAGTAAAAGTTCCTGGACAGCAGTCACAACACAGGGCACTGTGATGTTAAGTATCAGTTAATTAATATTAGTTAATTATTATTATTCTTAATTATTTTTTTAAGAAGTCTGATGTTCCAGTGTGCTGATGTTTTGTGTGATGCTAAGTGGTTGATGCTAGTAAAACAAGTAATTTTTAAAAAATGCTGTTGACTGATTTCCTTCAGGTAAATGTGCATTTTATTTTTTATTTTTAAAAAAGATTTTATTTATTTATTTGACAGAGAGAAACACAGCTAGAGAGGGACCACAAGCAGGGGGAGTGGGAGAGGGAGAGCAGGCCTCCCATCAAGCAGGGAGCCTGATGCAGGGCTGGATTGGGACTTTGAGATCATGACCTGAGCCCAAGGCAGATGCTTAAGGACTGAGCCACCCAGGCTCCCCAAATGTGGGCTTTATCTATCAATGTGAAATCAACTGCTTTTGAAGGATTGTAAAGTGATCATTGGAGACCATCCATTGGCATGTTTTTCCATCACTGGATGATTTCAATACCAGAAAAAGGATGTTAAAACTCTCAAATACGGGCACTTAAAAAACTTGCAAATATAACTTTCCTAAAAAATCTTCCAAAAAGAAAAGATTTGGTGGGTTTCCAACTGTTCGAATACTGAAAGTACACATTGAAAAATCTGGGTTTGCAAAAGCCAATGATTTTCAAGAGGATAGATTTTTAATATTTAGATTTCAACCAGAAATCTTTGTGCAGTTAGTATGTGAATAAAAACAAGTGTCAAGGTTTGCTCAATAGAACCAACGATGATGACTTTATTCTACTTTAATCTACTCATTTCCGGGGAAGCATTTCTTTATGACAGCCATCAATCTAAGGCTAGAAATAAGCTGAACTTAAAAACAGGTCTTAAAAACAAAACAAAACAAAAAAAAGGTCTTTAATTTACAGTATTTCAAAACGCGTAATTAAGGTTAAAACAAACATATTCAATCACTCTGATCTCATCAAATTTTGAAATAATGTTTTGAGTGCAAAAATGTTTATTTCTGATAAAATTTTTTTTTATTCTTTGAAATTTTTGTTCATGCTTTTATGGCATTTATCATATATTAGTGTTTAGCGCATTAGCACATCTAAATATGACTATGGATACCAGAGATAGTGCTCAAAAACTCTCTCGATGGGTGTCCTACCAACAGTTCAGAAGCCACCGGCTTTAGGAGCCTTTTAGCTCTGCGCTTGCTTTTAGTTAATTTCCAAAGTGAAGTCCAATTTTGAAACCGCTCTTGCATACACACATCAAACACGAATACTGCGCGGACTAACCCGGGAAAACAAACCAATCCCTATGTGGTAGCATTCCGCGGACACCCTAGGAGCTCGGCGCCCCAGCCTCCCCCACGAAGCCACGTGCACTCAGGCCCTTGGAGAGCACTGCGGGGGAGGCTCGGGCCCCTCCCGCGGACACACTGGGGCGCCAAGCAATCCCATGGCTCTGAGTCACCCTCCGGAAGCCTCTCCCGAGATCAAAGCCGTCGGGAAGCACGCAGCAAGCTGGAGGAGCAGCCGCCGCCGCCGGAGCAGGAATCTCTCAGGTACCGGGGCTGGGAAGAGCACGGGTCCCCGGGGTCCCGGGGCGGACATCCCCCGCCGCGAGCGCGGTGGCGCGCGGGACGCAGAGCCCGGAGGAGGAGGGGGAGAGGACCAGGCGCTGTGCGCGGGGGGTGGTCGGACCGGACAGCGGCGGGGCAGCTGTGGAGCTGTGGGGGGCTCTAAGGTGGGTGTGGGCGAGGCCGGCGGTGGCCGCCAGCGCCGGAGCGCAGACACGCCCTGGGGCGGAGGGGCTCCCCCAGTGGGAGTGACTCCGGGCCGCCTGACGCCACCGCGCTGCGACCTGGCAGCGGGAGGGAGAGGCGGGCCACTCAAGCCTGGGTGCTATTGCCTGGGCAGAAGCGTTTGGGAGGCTGCGTGGGAGCAGCCGCAGGGCGCAGCGGGCAGACCTGCCGGCCGGTGCAGCCTCGCCTGGAATTTCCAGGGCGCCATGGGCAAGTTCCGGGGAGGTGCTGGGTCAGCGCCACCTCCCGCGGGGGGGCCGGTAGGCTCTGAGGCCCCAGCCTCTGTGTCCTCTGTCCCTCCAGGCGTCCCCTTCCTTCCTTTACCCTGCTTTCCTTATGTATTCTTTTTCCCTTTTTCTTTCTTTCACCTCCTCTTCATTGGCTGCTTTTCCTCGGTTTGAGAAAATGCTTCCTTGCCTGTTTCCACCTCATCTGCAGCCACAGTAATTAATTTAATGAACTCCTCACTTCCCAGACTCTCCCCAGCTCTTGCTCACGGTGCTTGGCGATGCTCGGGCCCCTGATGCCTGCCTGTCTTCCTCCAGCCACCGGGCTGCCCTGGGCTTCAGCCCTTGCCTTCTTCCTCTTCCTACCTGCAAATACCGTATATTCTTAAAAAATTAGGTGAGTTTCCCTTCTTATGCCTCTCTGTACGCTGTAATTTCATCCCGTTTGCCCAGGATCTCCCGCAATCTGGGTGCTAAGGACCCCCAGTCTCTTTCTCTGGGACTTGTGCCCGACTCGGTAACTTGCCTGTATTCATAGACATCCTCGGCTATCTTTGTTACAGGGCTCTCCGGACTGTAGCACAGGCTACACATCTCAAGTAGAATGTATTACCTTCCTCATTCCATCTGGCTCCTCATATAAACTTCCAGTGGGTCACAGCCCGCCCCAAGCATCAATGAGCTGAGAGTCTGTTAAAAGATAAACTGAGGCATATTAAAAAGTTCAGTTTGTCGGAGCACAGGTGAATTCAAATGGGGCAGCATCCAGTCTAGCAGGTAGAAAGGAGCTCGGAGGAGATCTTCAAAATCAAAGACTTCTAAGCAGAAGGGAGTGGGGCCAGGAAGTTATATTGGCCAAACAGAGGGTTGAATATTGCAAAGTTGTTTTCCTTTCGCGGATGGCAGGGGTCTAGCAGGCGGGGGACCTTGCTAGGGCTGGTCAGACGGTTCATGATTGACTGGTTTAAGATTCCATTTTGGGGAGAGCTGAAACCCTAATTCAGTGAAGTCTCTGCATCGGGGGTTGAGCATAAGCCCCTCCTGTGGGAGCCTCAGTGTACTCCCTGACTCCTGCTCCCTGACCCTCTGTGACCTGTCACCTGGCCTCCCCATGCCACCCTGCACCCGGCAGTGGCTGTGCTCCCTCCTGGTCTGGCGGTCGCTGCTCCCTGGTCTTTTCCACACTCCGTGGTGAGCCACTGCGTTTTCTAAAACCCACTGTACTCCTAGGAGGCACTTATTTAAAAACCATACCTCGGACCATAGCTCAAGTTCAGACTTCTTGTCCAAGCGCACCCTTTGTCACACAACCACAGAGACCCAGGCCCTCTGGTCCCTCCATTGCACACAGACCTGGGCCACCTGCCATCAGCTTTCTGCTGTCAGTCCCACCACTGCACCCGTAACGCTTACCTCCCCGTTCACCACCTCACAGACGCTCCTGCCCCCAATGTGTGACAACCAGTCGCCCCTCATCTTCTCTAGAGCTTCTAAGGAGAATTTATTCTGTTTCTTTTTCTGGGGGCTTTCTTAGCACTTTGTAAATTATCCGGTTACAGAGTGCAGGGCTGGCTTGCAACTACACGTTTATGTTTGTGTGTCTCCCTTGGGTGTTCATTTTCTTCTCTAAACCATATAAGGAAAGCTCTATAATAAATGTTCTTTGTATAAATTCGCTTCTGAGGGTGTCTGAGGGAAGGTGGGGCGGTGCAGGGAGACCACAGGCAGTAGGGGGCCCCAGGAGGAGAGCAGTGTCTCTTCCTTGGAAGCAGAAGCCTTTGCTTTTGCGACCGACTCTGCTTTTCTTATTGTGAGAACTGAGCAAGGACAGTCTTTAATCGTCCTGACCTCATTCACCAGTAAAAGAAAAACTAGTTTGATGACAATTCATTTTATAGGCTGGAAATCAAACCTTTCCACACTGTTGTGTTTTTATGACACAGCGGAATGGTGCACTGGTACCTAGAGGTATTGTTTCATAGTATATTGAAATTCATATTATATTGAAAGTCTTTTTTATTTTTTAAGTTTTATTTATTTGAGATTGAGTGAGTGAGAGAGAGTGCACGAGCAGGGGAAAGGCAGAGGGAGAGGGTGAAGCAGACTCTCCACTGAGCAGGGAGTCAGTCCAATGCAGGACTTGATCCCAGGACCCTGGGATCATGACCTGAGCTGAAGGCAGATGCTTAACTGACTAAGCCACCCAGGCATCCTGAAATTCATTTCTTTTTGGATTTATTGGGCAAGTTCCACTTTGTTTCAAGTACCACCCTCTCAAAAGCTTAATGCACACATGAGATTAGGGCAACAAGAAGTGGGGGAGAGAGTCATACGGTAATCCTGTTTCAGTTCCTGCCTCACGGGTGGGACTTGGGACACACTCCCACGGCGCCTGTGTGGTGACCGTGTGCCAGGGTGGCCTTGCTGTGAGGCAGACGCTGATGGGAAATACTGCGCTAGGACCAGCACCTGCCCCTGTGGAAATGAGCTGAGGGAAGAGGAAAGGTGGCAGAAACCAGAAATAGGCATTGGACGTTAAGAGCAGTTAAAATGTAAAGTGGGAATTGATGTGATATTCCAATATGCTCCTTTGCCTGTTCAGGGAGGACAACACACACACACACACGCGCACACACACACATATACACACCCCCCCCACACACACACACACAAACACCACTCACACTGAGCAGCCTCAACTTGGGCTCAGGTAGGTTCAAATCCAGATGTTTGTGCCTGTCACCTCCTGGTTACCTAATTCTCTCCCCTGCCGGGTCTCTTTGGTGTCACCTTGTGGTCGGCTGCGTGCTATGCAGTTTGCGTCTCCCCAGGCTCCTAGTTATTTTGTTTTCCGGAAGGTCCTCTGACCCAAGGCAGGGAAACAGGGGACCAAGGTGGCCAGCAGGCAGGCTGGATGCTGCTCTCTCTGGTGGTACTTGCCCGCCGCAAACGTGCAGCCCACGGGTTCAAGCTGTGCTGCGGAAAGCTCTGGAGAGGCTTCCCCCGGTTAAGACAGTGAGGAATTTCACTTTTGTCCTCTATGAAAGGAGCTGTCAAATATAGCATGCTGAGGGGCAAACATTGTCACGATTATATTCTCCTGGTTAATGTTTTATTATTCATTTATAAAATATTTACCTATTTATTAGAGAGAGAGAGCACAGACAGGGGAAGGGGCAGAAGGAGAGAGAATCCAGAAGCAGACTCACTCCTGAGTAGAGCCTGAATGACCACGTGGGGCTCAATCCCAGGACCCCAGATCATGACCTCAGCTGAAACTAGAGTCTGCTGCTTAACCCACTGAGCCGCTCCTTTCCCCAGGCACCCCCAGGTTGATGTTTTAAATCATTTCCTTTAAACCTGAATGTGCCCTGGTTGGAGCTGCTGTAGAATCTGTATTTAGAATGGAGCCTTTATACTTGTTTGTTTGACATCACACCTTTTTTTCCTTCCTAAATCAGAGACATCATCTGTCTTCTCTTGAAAAAAATATTTTAAGAAGAAGCTTTCAAGGAACCAGTCAACTACTGGAGAGGCTCTAGCTGAAACAGTTGTCTCCCTGTCCTCTTCCCACCCTCTGAGCTCCTCTTTCCTCTCCTGCCCCTGAGAAATCCAGGAGACATCCTGATGCCCCCACCACCCCCTCACGCCCCTACCCCTGCCCAAGGCCTAATAAGATACAGTTTCAAGAATGCCATAGGAGACACTGCTAGTCTTCTGTGAAACTGAAAGAAGACAAACCACAGGACGATCCAGTGGTTGATAAAAATGAACAGATGCGTGATGACCCTTTTTGGAGGCAGAGATTCCTGTACTTTTGGTATTGCTTATTTGCTATTTTCAAAACTGGAATCTATTTTTATTGTGTAGCTTTAAAACTTTCAAGTTAAAATTATATATGCAACTGTATGAAAAAAAGGATAACATTGTAGGAAAAAAGTAGCTTGCAGGGTCATAAGATTATGGGTGATGATTTGTATTTTATTTTCTACAATGTTTTCAACTGGAGCAGCAAAGAGACTCATGGAAACCAAGATGAACTGATGAACTTTAAGAATTTATTGAATAGTGGTCACAGTTTCTATAAGGCAGAAGAGAAATAATTAATGCAGGACTTAAAATAATTTGCTGAAATTTTAATAAGTAAGCTGCGATAAGTTTTCACATCTTAGAGCAAGGGAGGCTGCCGAAGTTCCACTCCTCCTCTCCCAGAGACTGGGAAGTAGGGGCATGGTCTTCCTTGATAGTTCCATTTTTAAAGGGAAGGCTTCTAGGGATTGAGATGGATTCATTGAAAACAGAAAAGAGGCCTTTCAAAATATTTCTATCTCAAAGGAACAGAGAAACGATTATAAGGACAAGTTGTCTAAAGTAAATGCTCTAAGGAAAGGGAGGTCAGCAAGAGGCAGGGAGGAGTGGGTCTAAAGTCTAGTCAAGCTGAGGGGAAGGTCAAGGCTGGCTTGGTCAGGCTGGCCTCGGATTTGGTGCCTCTGATGCAGTGTCCAGCTTACGGCTTACGGCTCCCAGGCCTGCTCGCCAGCCCAGTTTCAGCCACTCCATGGAAAGCAGTGTATCTTTTTGGAGTCTCCCTAATTCAAAATGAAGTTTCTGTTTTTCCAGTGACCCCTATTTTAGGTCAGACCACCCTAAACCCACCCTTGAAACTTTTTGAAATCCATCCAGTTGATTTCACATGACACAGTGATACACATGTTTTTATTTACAAAGGCTTCTTTATAATAGGACCTTGCTTCTAGATTATGCCAGACATCAAACTGAGGGAGAACTTGCAGCAACAGGGGGCTTGTGGGATGATGAAGAATACAGGCTCTTGCCTTTTGCAGCTCCCAGAGGCTGCCTGCATTCCTTGGTCTGTGGCCTTGCGTCATTTTGACCTTTGCTTCTGTTGTCACATCTCCTTCTCTGACTGGACCCTCCTGCTCCTTCTTTTAAGGTCCCAGTGATTACCTTGAGCCCACCTGGGTACTGCAGGCAGTCTCCTCATCTCAAGATTCTTAATTCAACCTCTCACATCTGCAAGATTCCTAATGTGGGGCAAGATAACAGAGGTTTGGGAAATTCCGTGTGGGTGTCTGTGGGGGAGCACTTATTCTTCGGAACACCTGCGGTGTCCACTGACAGAAAACGTAATGGGGGGCATGACTGATGTGCCTCCATGTTGTGCTTTCCACGTAGACCTTCCCTGATGGAGGATCTCTATGAAGCAAATGGCAGTTTTGCCATCAGCTTATTGAAAATGTTGGGTGAAGACGACAGCTCCCGGAATGTGTTCTTCTCCCCCCTGAGTGTCTCCTCTGCTCTGGCCATGGTCTTCATGGGGGCCAAAGGAAACACTGCTGCCCAGATGTCCCAGGTATGTGTGCTAGCATTCTTTCCCACAAAAAGTCCCCAAATTTCACCTTTATTACATTTTAAATTTTGGCTCATGTTATAGCAAATTGAAAAGTAGCTGTTTGAATGACCTCGTTAAATAGGTTCTTTCTAGTTTATGATTACACACTAGAAGAAAGCAATACAAATGTGGACTTCTGTTTCTGGAATTATTGAGAGGGAATGTATAATCTGATTGATCTGAAATGGGTTCTGTGGGACCTGAGCTACAAATGAGGTAGCAGTGGTGAATACCTTAGGGAAGTAGTCTTTAAGCTCTTTGTTATCTCAAGTTTCTTTGATAGTCTTGTCAGTGTCCCAGAACATTGGCAATGCACATGACTTCCCATCAATAGCAGGGGTGCATGGGTGCCCTCTGGAAGTGCCTCTGGGGATGGCAACTCTGGTGTGGGTATGACAGTGGTTTCTTCTAGCTCTCTTGAGGAGAGGGGCTTTGGATGGGCCCCATTGGGAGACAGAGGAACAACCTTAATTTCCACCCTGACTTGACATGGAAGTCCCAGTCTGGTCTACAGAACTTCTGTGAAATTACTGAAGTATTTTCTGTTGATTTCTGCTCATTTTTGTATTCCCTGGGTTGCGCTAGATTCATCCCAGTGACTTCTTTGTTCTGTTTGGGCTCCCTCCTGAGTTCTTGCACCCACTTTTGTAAATGGGTTTACACTTAGGGGCAACATTTGCCACCATCCTGTACAGCTTGGCTGTCTGAGAGGTGTTACTGACATCTAGTGGGCAGAGGCCAGAAATGCTGCAAAATGTCTTGAAGGCACAGCTTAGCGCTGGCAAGGAAGTATCTGGTCTCAAATGTTAACGTGCCCAGGTGGAAAGGCGCTGTGGGAGGGTTAAATCCAAGGTCTTTCCACATGGGATCCTTACTTGTGGAACATAGTGAATAACATGGAGAACATTAGGAGAAGGAAAGGAAAAGTGAAGGGGAGGAAATCGCAGGGGGACATAAACCATGAGAGACTGTGGATTCTGAGAAACAAACTGAGGGTTTTGGAGGGGGGTGTGGGTGAGCCTGGTGGTGGGTATTAAAGGAGGGCATGGATTGCATGGAGCACTGGGTGTGGTGCATAGACAATGAATCTTGGAACACACTGCATCAAAAACTAATGATGTATTTTATGGTGATTAACATAACACAATAAAAAAAAAAAGACGGGATCCTTTGTGATTTTCAGCACAGGTGTCTTTGGAGATAACTCTCTGTGAGAGTAAGATGGCAATGTTACAAGTCTGTGTCCTTGTCTATTACCAGGCACTTTGTTTGAACAGAGGTGGCGAAATTCACCAAGGTTTCCGGTTCCTTCTCACGGAGGTTAACAAGTCTGGCACTCAGTGCTTGCTCAGAACTGCCAACAGACTCTTCGGAGAGAAAACATGTGATTTCCTTCCTGTAAGTTGCCCTCACACGTTGATGTTAAAAATATGGCAAATAAGGTAGAAAATGCAGAAGAACAGAGATAAAGTATAATTCTGTTGCCTTAAAAATGTGCTTTCAATTATACTTCTGTAATTATAATTTTAAATTTTATGATTGCCTTTGAATTGTCCTTTTTAAAGTTGGGGCTTTTTAAAAATTTTATTTATTTGAGACAGAAAGAGAGAGCGTGCACAAGCAGAGAGGAGGTCAAAGGGAGAGGGAGAAGAGGACCCCTCGCAAGCAGGCAGCCCAATGCAGGGCTCGATCCCAGGACCCTGAGATCATGACCTGAGCCCAAGACAGACACTTAACTGATTGGGCCACCAAGGCACCCCTAAAGTTGTTTTTGATAGATCCCTCCCAAATATCAATCTCAGTATGTCTATCTTCCTGCACCCATACCTACTTGTCCTGCTTGATCCCCTATGCCTCAGTGACCACATTGTCCACTGTGTGTACCTGGCTATCCCCAAGCTCACCTTTGGTTGTTGGGTGGTTCCTGCAGAGCTGGTCTCTCAAGGCCTCTTAAATTTGTCCCCTCTTGTGAATCACCACCACCACCACTGCCTGGGTCCAGACTCTCATTGGATCTCCTACACCATTATTTTAATTCTTTCCCAATAGATATCTTCAAGTCCAGCCAGGTTCTTCCACACTACTGACCGAATAGTTTTTTGAAAACTAAAATTGGGCCATAAAAATGAGTTTTTAAATCTGTGAACTTCCTGGGTATTAAAGCATGTAATTCTCAAGTTCCCCAGTACAGTAAAAGCCTGCCATCATGTAACGAGTGAGGGCCAAAAAAATATGTTGCATCCATGCACAGTGTCACTACCTCAGATTAATGAACTGATCTGGGCAAACCTGGCCATCTCCCTGGCTGGCAGTTTCAAGGCTTTTTTCTGTGAGATTCAAATACATCCCTATCCTGGCTGCTGTTTGGTGCGACCCCATAGAGATCACTCACTTTGGGTTTGAATATCATTGGAGATAATTCTGGGTCTTCTGATAGGCACTAATGATCTCGGGAATCTTCTGGTTAACTGATGTTCATTTTTGAATGTCAGCCTGATCTTTGAGGATTGTCACTGGGGGGTATTGGGGACACAGGGAGCCACTTTCCCATTTTCTCGGCTCCTCTTTCTCTCTACATTTTCTTCTTCTGTAGAAGCTAAACTATTTGAGAACAGGAGATGGGCGGAGGATGGGAGCCAATTGCCAGGCACATTATATCTGACACCAAGTTTTTGTGAGGTGAGTTACCTTTGGGTTCTCCTGTATTGGGTACAGGCATTTCCTGACTTGACCCCAAATGACATTCCAAGGTTCACCCCCTGCCACTGTTTTCTCTAATCCACCCTCCCTCCCCCCCAAAGCCCCGCTCCCCCACATGTGATCCAGGCCAATCACATTCCAGTGCTAGAGGGACCTGTAAGATTTCTGGATGATCGGGTTCCACCAGGAAGCCTCTCCCTCATTCACAAAGCTGGGACATTATGGCTGGTGCTGGTGATACAAAGCCAGAGGGTCAAAGCGAGTGTCCAGGGCAGACACAGAAAACCAGTCAGGAAGTCAGCATGGAGCGGAAGTGTTTGGCCGGAGGGCGGGTGCGGTTCTGCGCATGCGCCCCGCCATCTGCGTTCTCTCGAAGCTAGTGTCGCCCTCCTGTCCCTGTGCTGCTCCTCCCCGTGGCCCATGAGCCGCCTCAGGGCCAACATCACGTCTTCAGCCCCCGGTGTCCAGCCCGGTGGCTGCGGCAGCCGCGTTATTGTCGGTCGCCTGAATGAGCCTTAAAGCACAGGATGCCCCGTGCGGGCAGGAGTTCCCGCCGGAAGTAGTTTCAGAGAAAAAAAAATGGTTTCCCACTGGCTGAAGTTCGCTGAGGAGGGCGCACTTGTGTTCACAGGCCTTCAGGGAATCCTGTCAGGAGTTCTACCTGGCCGAGCTGGAGGAGCTGTCGTTTGCTGAAGACACGGAAGAGTGCAGGAGACACATAAATGACTGGGTGACCGAGAAGACGGAAGGTGAGCCTAGGCCTGTCGGGGGCGCGGGAGCCAGAGCGGCGGGGCCGTGACCTCCGTGGCGTCGCCTCCGGGGCCCTGTGGCCAGGGGCCCGCCGCTGTGTGTTGGCCGGATTTCCGGGCCCGCCATGCGGTTGCCTGATTTTTCTCGGGTTCATGAGGTCACGCAGTGGGATTTCTAAAAACTACGGAAACCGGGGCGCCTGGGTGGCTCAGTTGGTTAAGCGACTGCCTTCGGCTCAGGTCATGATCCCGGAGACCCGGGATCGAGCCCCGCATCAGGCTCCCTGCTCGGCGGGAAGCCTGCTTCTCCCTCTCTCACTCCCCCTGCTTGTGTTCCCTCTCTAGCTGTGTTTCTCCCTATCAAATAAATAAATAAAATCTTAAAAAACAAAACAAAACAAAACAAAAAACTACGGAAACCGAGTGTAAGGATCTCAGACCCTCTTCCCTCTGCACTGTGCTGGAAAAGCCCCCAAAGAGGCTTCCTCTTTGTCCCCTGGCAATCTTCTGTGGGGGGCTGTCACGCCCTGAGGGCAGAATGACCTTCCATTTAGGTTGTGGTTGACATGGGGCCGCATTTCTCCTCATCTCCAGGGGCGGCGAGGACAGCGGGTTTTGTCTGCGGGGCTCGCCTTCCGTTATCACAGGCTGCGGCTGAGTGCTTTCGGAGCAGGACCCTTGCTCCCGATTCTGGAAGGGCGGTTCTGGAGGAGCCTGCAGCTTCCCCGTCAGACCGCACTCTCTTACCGGAAATATGTCCGCCGGTGCTTGACTAGAGTAGGCAGAAGGAGGGCATGCTTTTAAGCACTCATAGTACCTAACACAGTTGAGAGACTTCCAGAAATGTGTGTGAGAGAGTTGGGGGATGGAGTTAAATCACTTATTTTTTCCTGTGCCCACCCAGCACGCATTAGGACACCCCCTCCGGCTTTAGGGTGTACCCACTGTGTGTCCGGCAGCAGCAGCACCCACAGTTCTACTGAAAGCCAATAAAATAAAGGCCATCAGAAGGGCAGAGCCTTTCACGTTTTCCTACATTGTATGTGCAGTCATCTCTCCCGTGGATCCAGCAGTACTGGGTCACTCAGGGAAGCCAGAAGCTTCTCCCTACATCACTCACTTCCTCTTCGTCAGATTGACTGCCAGCATGTGTCCCCAAAATATCAGAGTTGTAGGCGACATTGGGGATTACCTTGTCTCCGGTCTCATTGGAGAACTCACTTTGAGCCTCTTTTTTGTACCCCTGAATTCCTTTCCCCATTCGTTGCCTTCAGGGGGACTGCTCTGACCCATTTACAGACCCATATTCCTTCATCCTCTGGAAGCTTCTCACCTAAATGAGATTTGAAGGTTGGCATGCAGCAATGATTCTCAACTAGAGTCAGCCCCTGGGTGACATTTGCCAATAGCTGAAGGCATTTTGGTTGTCCCAATCGGGGAAATGCTACTGGCGGGACATCCTACAACACCCAAGATGCCCCTCACAACAAAGGATGATCTGGCTAAAATGCCAGTAGCGACATGGTTGAAAAATGAGGGCACCAAGGTTGGGAAGCTTATAGTTAGACGAAGTGAGACTCTTGGGCTTTTGTCTCAGTTCAGCCACTTGCCACCTATGTGACTTTGGTAAAATGTCAGCCAGATGTTCTGATCTGAATTTCTACATCAGTAAATTGAGGGTGAAATGAGAGTTGACCTGCCTGCTTCAGGATTGCTATTTAGGGACCAGCAGGGTGTATGCCACGCCGTGTGCGTGCACAGCGTTACAGCCCACCACCCTATTCCTCAGGCCTCCAGGCAGACTGGATTCCAGCCTGGCTGTCAACCAAGTCAAGCTTCACACGTCAGTAGAGTTGTTGGCCAAGAGCATTTATTCCCCTGCCCTCTCCCCCAAAGGCAATAAACCTCTCTCATATTCTTTGCAGGTAAGATTTCAGAGATCCTGGGTGCTGGGACAGTTGATCCACTGACAAAGCTGGTTCTCGTGAATGCCATCTATTTCAAAGGAAAGTGGAACGAGCAGTTTGACCGAAAGTACACAAGGGGAATGCCCTTTAAAATCAACCAGGTAGGGAAATACTTTTCGGGTGTACTGCTAACTTTCTTCAGGTAATATGCTGGGAAAGATTGTGAATGAATGGAAAAAATAATTTTCATACTATATTTATGACTGAATTTCATGTCCCCCATATATCTTTTATTAGAGAGGAGAAGAGAAAAGCTAAAATCATTTTTATATTTATATTGACAGTTTTGTGTTTGCATCCTTGAATCTTTGGCCATGGTATTTGGATTGAAAGAAAATTTCTTCCAACCCTTGGAATTAGGTCTGTCTTTTACCGTCACTGTTTATATTTACACAGACACCTTCTTGCAATGTCGGTGACAACTAGATGTGTAAATTGCTTTGTAACTCATAGCCATAGAGTTCTGAAGACAAGAAAAAAAAAGTGTTAGCAGATGTTCAGGCTAACTTTGTCTTTATTTGTAGATCTTTTTAAAAATAAAAATGGTATATAAGGTATCCGAGATGATGATTTGATATAATTCACAGAGAGAGATAACTGCTTTGGTCAGGCCAATTAACATACACTTTCCTCACATGGTTATCATGTTATTTTTGTGATGAGAGCACCTGAAATCTCTAAATTTCCAGTATTCACTACAGTATTAGTAACTGTAGTTATCATGCTGGACATTAGCTCTCTAGACTTAGAGCCTAACTTTAAAAGCACTTTGTCCTTTGACTTTGGGGTATGATAATGATTGGCATCAATAGCACTTAGCTTAAAATTTGACTTCCATCAATTTGATGGCATATTGTACACAGATTTAAAACTCTGGAATACATTTGATGCAAAGTCTAGATACAATAGACACTACAAATCTTGTCAAGGTCCTCTCTCCAAGAAAACCAAAGCCATAAAGCCAGTTACATAATTGAACAACTTTCCTTTATGTTTTTTAAAGGTTTTATTTATATATTTGACAGAGAGAAAACACAGCAAGAGAGGGAACACAAGCAGGGGCAGTGAGAGAGGGAGAAGCAGGTTTCCCATGCAGCAGGGAGCCCAATGTGGGGCTTGATTCTGGGACTCCAGGATCATGACCTGAGCTATAGGCAGACACTTAACGACTGAACCACCCCGGTGCCCAGTTGAGCAACTTTTCAAAACAAAAATATGAGTCTCTGTGGCCTGGTCACCTTTTCTCAATGCTTCCTTCAGCCCCCAAACCTGACTATTAGTTAATTCTCCCCTTAACTTGGATAAATAATCTTTAATTATAAAGTCCCTGAGAGCGATTCTCTAATGCATCTTCTCAGAAGAGGAAAACACAGCTTCTTCCAAAAATAATGTAGGGTTTTATATCTGTGCTCATCAGTTTATTCTCCCTCACCTGGTAGTAGTTGATCAGCTGGGACGAGAGCATGTGGCATTTGATGCTAATAGGTAACAATGAGGATTTTGCATCCATCAGCATAGTGTGCAGCAGAAGTAACAATTCTCTTACATGGACTGAGGGGTTCTGCAGATGAGATTGAACTCACTTTCTGTAAGCCATGCTCATTTTTCAGCCATTGATTTCAATTCCATATTTTTTATTAGGAGAACAAGACAGTGCAGATGATGTTTAAGCAAGCTAAATTTAAAATGGGGTACGTGGATGAGGTGCACACGCAGGTGCTGGAGCTGCCCTACGCAGGAGAGGAGCTGAGCATGGTCATTCTGCTGCCGGACGACAACACGGAGCTCGCCATGGTAAGCCCCGGCCTGTGCGTCTGAGCGTCCATGGAGACAGGCTCAGCTCATATCTTCATGTCTGCCTGTCAGCTAGCATGCGAGGAATGTCCACTTGAGGGTTATTGTGCGTCCTGGGTGAACAGCACCTCATGTGTGGGGTGACTGTGGGTTTGTGGTTCTGGTGAGTGTGCATCCGGGAGTGGAACTGGTGGCGAGGACCTAGTCTGATGAAGCCAAGAGGAGAAACTTCCAAAATTATAAGAACACTATGCTTTATTCTGATGGAGAGGCTAGTCAAGTCCCAGTAATTATGGAACAAAAGTACTAGACAAGTAGAGGGGCATCTGGGTGGTGCTTCTCAAAGAGTAATGTGTGTAGGAATCTGCTGGGTGGCTTGTTAAGAGGCAGTTTTTGATTCAGGTGGCAATGGTCTGGGACTTTGCATTTCTGATGAGATTCCAGGTGATGCAGATGCTGTTGGTCAGGGACACATTTAGGTAGCAAGAGTCTCAAGGACAGGTGAAGAATTTTTCTTAGACAGGAGGAGAGAGGGCTCTCTTTCCATGACAGAAAAGGAACAAAGTTCAGGATGGAAGAAAGTAAATTTGTAAGAAGGTCAGGACCAGTAGGGAGCTTATTAACTGGCTCTCTGGGATAGGGAATGGCCTCGTTCATGATGTCTGGCTGAGTTTAGGCAACTGAGGGTCTAATAGTTGACACTTGCCAGAGATACAGACCAGCTCCAGCACACTGAAGCACAGGATGTCGAGGGTGGGGCCTGCCCAGTGTCCCTGGATTTCTATGGAATTAGAAAGCTATTGGCAGAAGTCAAGGGTGAGATACATCATGGCTACTGAAGAAGAAAATTAGGTGAGTCTGGGAATTGGAGCCAATTTCCAAATAGCCATCACTTCGCCTGGGCTGTAGGTGGTGAAGAGAAGAGGGAGAGGCATTGGAACCTCCTTCTCCTTCCTTCCTTTTTTCATTGCGGACAGAGTGATGGCTCTTGGAGGGTTTTGAACACCAGGGCAGGCAGAAGACGAACAAGAATGCCAGAAGCCACAGTGTTGTTGAATTCTGCATTTCTGCTCCTCCCTCCCCAGAAGTCACATCTTCCTTCCTATTTGTTTAATCCCTGATTTTCCTGCTCTTGTCCATCAGAGTTCGGAGCCATGCCCCCTCTCTCTTGTCAAACAATCTCTAATTCACACTAATATGCATCACATGAATACAATCACTTGGTTATGAGAACTTTCCAAACTAAAAATCATTTGAGGTGAGTTTGGTATAGATAGTTAAAAAAAAAAAGTCTCCCCTCTCTCAAGTTTTTGTTTGTGTGTTTGTTTTAGCTGTTTTTCTTTTATATCTGTAAAATGGGAAAAGATGAGAATTTGAGGGAAAATTTTGGTGTGTGTACAAGAGGAAAATCTGTAGATTGTCTTGGACCAGAGCTCGTCTCATTGTATATCATGGAGGGAGGGAGGGGAGCTGAGTGGGGAGGAGGGCACCAGGCCGTTGTTTTTACATATTAAGATTCGATGACTCCTTTTTTCAGGTGGAAAAAGCACTTACATACGAGAAGTTCAGAGACTGGACAAATCCAGAGAAGATGACTAAGGATAAAGTTCAGGTTTTCCTTCCCCGATTGAAGCTGGAGGAGAGTTATGACTTGGAGTCTTTTCTTCGAAGTTTAGGTATGACTGATGCATTTGAGGAAGCCAAGGCAGACTTTTCTGGAATGTCAGCCAAGAAGAATGTGCCCGTGTCCAAGGTGGCACACAAGTGTTTTGTAGAGGTGAACGAGGAGGGCACAGAGGCAGCGGGGGCCACAGCCGTGGTCAGGAATGCTCGGTGCAGCAGACTTGAACCAAGATTTTGTGCAGACCACCCTTTCCTTTTTTTCATCACACACCGTGACACCAACAGCATTTTGTTCTGTGGCAGGTTCTGCTCTCCATAAGGAGGTGCTGAGAGGAGGTAAATACACTTCTTTCACTTTTGCCCACTTTGCCTTAATGCAGATTCCTGGGACCAAACCAGTGTGGTGGGTTGAATGCCCAAATAAAGCGTGTGCACCTGGGAAGTCTGTGCATGTGTCCTTACCGAATATTCCACGGCCACTGAGAAAACTGAGGCATCACATGTGTGCAGTTTGGGGCGGAGAAGGCTATGTGTGTTCTGGAGAGTTTGGGCAGCTTGGCCTATCAGAGGACAGCCTGTTCCTCTCAGTCTGTTCTCACTGTTTGTGGGACTCTTGAGTACATCAGGGATCCACACACCTGCCCTCTCTGTGTGTTCCCATCCTGCAGTGACCTCAAAGCTCTGCCTCCTTCTGCTGCCAGGCTCTCATGGAGATGCCAGAGCCCAGCTACATTGCACACACAGCCAGAGGTGAATGTCCCGGAGTGAAGCCTCCAGCCACCCAGTCTCTGTCAGGATCACACAGACCGCCCTACATGTCCCGCGTCTCACACAGTCCCTCAGGAAGATGACGTCAGATCTTCTTGCCATAAACCTTCAGGCCTGTGTTAGGATGCAGAGCTCTGAAGAAGCCATGCCGTGTAGTCTCCTCCATTCCCTTTTTGTCTGAAGCACCTCCCTTTACCCTGGGGTCCTTCAAGTGAAGCCCCTGTCAGGACCGCATCCTTCTGATAAGGCGCTATGCTGTGCTTACACATGGCCCTCCCTACAATATTTTTTTGACTTAAAAAAGGATTTGTATTGTGGTAGCAATTAGGAAACTGTTGAAAAAGTTATCAGAGAACACCGAAGTCACCCACAGTTCTACCACTGTGAAATCACTATTAATGATAGTTAATCCTATTCTATATATGCAAATACAAACATTATAAACATTTCAGCACATTAATCATAGACTTCTGAAGCTATTTCTACCTTTACTTCATATAAACTCAAGATAATTATCTCTGTCATAATTTGATGAGTCAAATTGTATCTCTCTTTTTCTCTTTTTAGACAATTTAGATAATTAAAGTTATATACTCATGAATATACGAAATATTTGCTCATATTTTTCATATTTTAAGAGAAATCTTCCTAATAATGGTGCTGTCAAGATAAAAGTTGGACACATTTTGAGACTTCTTCCAAATTGGTCTCCAGA
The DNA here is from genome assembly GCA_004023965.1 of Spilogale gracilis. Classification (NCBI taxonomy): domain Eukaryota; kingdom Metazoa; phylum Chordata; class Mammalia; order Carnivora; family Mephitidae; genus Spilogale; species Spilogale gracilis. Next base: position 91,707 of record PITA01007423.1, read on the forward strand.
AAGTTACTTTGATTTATAACCGCT